>MEHQ01001621.1:0-121260 GCA_008828725.1 Saccharina japonica
TACATTAAAACCACCGCTTCCTAGCTCCGTATACCGCCGGTTTCGCGTTCGTTGGACCGCGCTGTTTGTGTTGATGTCACCAGGTGCACTATTTATAACACGATACACCGTCCCCTTTCTCCCGTCTTTGTTCTCACCAACTACAGGGACTTCTCTAACTGTGGTGTTAAAAGCTCTGACAATGCTGATCTTCAGCTGTGTCTAGACATCATCGGACGCGATAACATTGTCACTCTGTAAGTATAATCGTTCGCCCGGGGGGAAGCAATTGAATCGCCATCGCACTGACGCTATGCTTATTCAACAAGTGTGCTAGATAAAGCCTCCGACAATATTCGCCTCTACGTTGGTGCTTTTTCCAACCGTGTAGATGTATGTACGATATATTCGTGTTCCCAAAAAGGCAAGAAAATGTTATGTTGCACACGGCGAACGTATGGCTTGGGTCGCAGAGGTTGCCATAGTTCTGACGAGGCTAATACTATGCTAGGGACCGCTATTGAACAATTCTTCGTATTCATTCAGACTCAGGAATTGAGTTTACGTTGCGCGCTTGCTCGTGTGTTCGACGGATCCATGAGACATGGTAGACCGTTTGCATGAGAACTTACGCTTGGACGTGTGTTGCCAGCAGTTCGGTATGGATCCGTTGGTACTTGCCCTCAATGTCTAGCCGTTCAATACAGTACAATGTTTGCCGATTTGACATTTTCATGTTGGGATTCCAAATTTGTACACGAGCATAGCACAAGACGGCCTGGCCCGCCGGCTTCGCCTGAATTCGATGCTAATCCGCTACTTTATGTTGCACGTCGCGTCGTTTGAACAGCGAGATTGAGTTTGGCGGCGTCGGAGACATTGACGCTGACACTTTCACGGGAATGGACTCTCTTCAAACCTTGTGAGTGGGCGAAGGAGCATGGATTCGCTGTCGGGCAGAGGCAACACACAACAACGGTTACTCGCGTGGCTAATGGTGCTGCTACTTGCTGCTTAACCATAAAACTACTGACGATCAATGCGTCGTTCTTTTGAAACTATTCTTTGGTCTTTGAGTTCACGGGAACACCTGGCCACATGTTTCCTTCTTCGTACAAAATGCTGTCCGGCGGACTCAATGTCCATTTTTGCCCCAGAATAAACGTGCTCCAGTTGCTCCGGCTGGGGTTGCTTGACTTATACAGAAGACAAGTCCAAACGTCTAGTCGGGAGTAAAGTGTAGTCGTAGAGTGTGTGTAAGTAATCGACCAAATTTTGACCAATGAAGCACCGCGAATCTGTGGTGTAGGCCTATAGTTTCCAAAGAGAGATCACGACCTGAGCCAATACAGCCATCCCCTGCCAAGCGACGAAGCAGCCTGGTTTTAACCACACACGTATCAAAGTATCGACTAAAACATTGTTTGTTTCTGTAACGTTCCCGGTTTACTGTAGATGCACAGTCAGTTATTGACTATCGATGTATGTGGTTTGCCGTCATAAACAACGAGTAGGAGAAGGTCGTGGCATGGTGTTGTTTATCTCGCAGCGTATGTATAGTTCTAGCCGTTGCCCACAAAAGTTTCCCGGAGGCCTCTGGGACAGTTGTGAGCGGCCGTCCCGGCGCATTGCCCTTCAAACCCGATAAATATGTTACGGCCATGCCTGGAATTACAGCAGTAAAAAACAAACTAAAACACGATTTGTTCTTGATTGTTTTACCGGTATAGGAAAACACAACAGACCCCGTGAGTACTACAGTATTTCCATTTAGTTTGACCAACAGTTACTGGCACAGTAGACCAAGGCACGATTTGGCTAATACGATTACGGCCAGAAACCCTCTGGAATCGCCATTCGTCTAGATCTCTGTAGGATATTACCTCTTAAGACAGGTATTACACCCAGAAAACAGTCAAAACCTTTTACATAGCAAAGCATCCGAAGGGTTGGGACGGACACAAAACAGTCTAGCCTCAATAATGTGAGTTTGCGGCACGAAATACGTGAAACATCTCAAATGGGTGTGGAGCGAGCAGCCATTGGTTTTTATCATGTACATGGAAACATTTTGCGCAGTACATAATACGTTTTGCGCTATTTGTAACTTCGCGTGAAGTGATGCACTGGCACACACCTAGAGGGATCCCTGTTTTAGAGCCACTTGTCAGATATCGGTGACCATTGATATTAACGTCACAACCTCTGGTCCGTCGAATATATGGCACATAACCAGGAAGTGTAAGCTATACGCATCGATGACAGCTGGTCGCTGGTTACCAAGACAACTGCGTAGTAAAACAATAAGCCGAATCAGTGCCAGGAATTTACCTATTCTTCGAAGTATACAGTAAACCAATGATATCCTCCCTTAATCAGAGTTAGAGTAGGAGTCATATATCCTTACTGTGATAACAACACGGCTATCCTACGACGCTACGGCGAGTATACACATCGTACGAAGACATCCGAAACCGCGTTTCTCTATCTCGCCAATTTTTTCTGGTATTTACGCAAACACAAGGCGAGGCCGTACATGCCCTCACTCCACCTTTTGGCCGTAAACGAAATGATATTCAAGTGTTGCTTTCTCGCTGCAATCCTTGTCTCGTTTAACATTCATTTTTGCACTGAACGCACTCAATTTCTCAGGTTGCTCTCACGCGAGTCGTCGACTGGCGTGAACGCCGGGGTCTCCGACGATTTGGCGCCTCTTGTCGACTCGTAAGTGGGCAAATGCCAGTGTTTATTGTTTGACGCATTGACGAGTAGCTATGGGCCGTAAGCACAGGAACATCGATGTTCGAGGTGCTGCCACCCGATCCGATATTAACACCGCCGCAGTGATTGCATTCCCCCCAAGGCGGATGTTATGCTCCATGTGCTATTGCCCACTTTGATACTGTCGACGGAAGGGCATCGGAAAATGCCTTTGTGCGAGATGGCATACTCCCACTATATTGTGATATATGTACCCTAGTGGGTGGACGATTGAGGTGTTCCTCACTCTATATCAACAATAGTTTCGTGGGTGAAATGCTTGCAAAACAGGTGATGCTGCTCAGGCCGATTTCCCCAACAACCAAAAGCACCCCGTCGTTGTGGGAGAAGTAAACAGAAACCTATCGCACGAAGTGGCGTACCTCACGCAGGCAACTACTATATACTTGCGTTGCATTTGTATGTATTTCACCTCGTCCGCTCTTGAAGTGATAGGAACAGGCGTCTGCAAGCAAGCGACACCGGAACCATCGATGATGACGCTTTCCAGGGTTTGGCATCTCTTCAACATTTGTGAGTGAGCAAAATATATAGGGTTTCAAAGGGGCTCTCCACCTCAGCGGCCCACCTCTCTTCGTCCGAAAGCATTGCGGAGCAAATGAGGTGTAGGTAAAGGACCAAAAACGAGTACGGTGATCAAGCGATACACGCACTGTTTAAAAGTAGGGTATGTAGGATCACCACCAGCGGAGGTACAGCAACATGGGAGCTCGAAATACAATACCAGTACATATAATACACATCGAGGGAGCGATGGACCGCATATATATGCACATTACTACACTGCAACCAGTTGTTTTATTGCACCACACCTGGTGGTACTATGACGGCAAATATTTCCTGGTGTATCTTTATGTTTCACTGCTTCTTGTGCAAAGCCTATTGTGCGGTTACCACTTATTACGCCACTGCTGCTAATGGTTCATCGTACTTGCGTTGTACTCGCTGCTATTGTTTCTCGGATGCAAGTGCTGCATACATCAGCGTAGACCGCGTGGTTCAGCACAGGTTCGCACTCTGTAGTTCAAAGAAGAGGCTAACTATCGTGAAGCATTTGCTATTCAACTCAATGGTTTGGTTATGGATACGCTCGACTCGGTATACGAAATGTCACGGTGTCTCCTTTATTGCGTAGGTGTTTCGTTTACGAAGTTCTCATTTGAGTTTTGATCTGCGCGCCCGCTTCTAGGTTCGTTAATTTTTCAATCGTTTTGCTCGATGCGATTTTACAGGGGCCTCGTCGACATGGGTTTAACGTTTGTACAGGCAGGCCTCTTCGACAATTTGGCACTTCTCGAGATATTGTAAGTGCAATTACGGTTACCATATTTTGTAATTTATGTATGAATGCCTCGCTCCAGGCATGATTTGGCTCCACATACCCCGGCATTGACAGATGCTGCTACCGCAGTAAGTACCTTCGGTATTAATAGTGTCAGAGAAAACAGCATGGGAGACATCACCGTCATATTTGTTAGTAATCGTGTAACGGCGTAAACGAGTGAACAACCGAGATCAAAGACAGCGATTTAGTAAACAGTGACAAGCTTGACTTCAACATTACACGGATTTCCTACACGAGGGATTATGTTGGTAGTGGTGATGATGTATATTGGTTTTGACGGTATCCGTGATGGTGGTGTTGGTGGTGTGCTTACACGACTTAGAAACGACCCCGGAAGTTGGTTCATATTTAGCTATGAAAAGACGTACATGGCATTTCCATGACCTCTTGACTGTCGAGTATCCGTTTATCACAAACCGAAAGACTTGCAGGGGTAGTAGTTCAAGTCAGGGACACTGACGATATTTTCAACGCACGGTGATGTTTATTTACCACGCGTTCAAGTTCACCTTTAGCAGCAACTGTAGAATCCGATCAACGATTCGAACTATAGCGAAACGTCATCTAGAATCCCTACTATACACGACGCGATAAATACTTAGAGGAGCACTGATACTGCTGCTGTTGTTGTGACTAATGTTGTTGTTGTAGTTGTTGTTGCTGTTGTTGTTGTTGGTTCTGCTTGTGCGACCAGTCGTCGGCGATAACGTACTACCCTTTGCAGTGTTGCACTGTAATCACCACTAACTCATACGGCTGGTCATACTCCTGCTCCTACTACCCCTGCTACGGGTACTACTGTTGCTGCTGCCACTACTACTAGGGCTTCAGCAAAGTTTGCTCTACCGTACTGCTAAATACCCCCGCAAAACAAACCACCACAGCTCTGCAGGTAGCTACTACTTTAGACAAGCGTGCGGCCGTTGGACGTACTGTCACTACTAATACGGTCTAGCGAAAAGTGGCATTTATCGATGAATAAGCACGCTTGCGAAGACGGCGGTCGGCCTTTGATCGTCTTGGCGCAAATCTCTCCGTGCGTTGACATGGTATTTCCGTGTGCGAGCGTCGTTTATCAACAAGTTCCCAGCGTAAACATGCCCCCCGCCCACACGCAAGAACTCTGTCACCAGTGCTACAAGATATACCAACCATCTACGTCTCCAGGGGCTGACAAGCACTTCCAATTGTGTACATCATCGTAACAGCGACTTGCTGGCGTGGGCGATGCCCGCCTCGTGAAAGGCCGAGACCGTATAAAGATTGACCGTAGACTACTAATTATTATTATCTGCGCAGTGTAGTGAACACTAAACGTTCCTGTGCAATAACAAACGGTTCTCCCTACGAGCTGGTTCCGGAGATAAACATAAGATAGCTTCTTCGGGAAATTAAAAACGGAATACATTACTTTTTTGAACACTACAGATATCGACATGACGGCATCGCCAAGAGGAACACATTGGTGAAAATATTTTTGGCGTACGAGTTGTAGTTCGCAAAGTATGGTCATATTGGTATTCCTTAGGGAGGCGTTATTCCGTAGGGGATAGCTTTCCTGCAGTAATCTTTTAGTAAAATCGAAATAATAGTATTCAGGCCATATATCGGTCAATACGCCGACTAATTCGACTTTGGAAGTCTTCACAGGATCGCATCAACAAGGGGAAGGCTTCCATGTCACGTTTTTGCTTCTTGCGAGCCTATCAGGCTGTGGTAAGAACCGCCTGCCAAGTCACTAGGAAAATATTTTGAGCAAATTTGAAACCTTAGGGGAAACAATACACTTCGCGGAAATCACTTTTGCACCCTGGTTTTTTAGAGTTGCGAAACAAAACTTGGCGAGTTTATTCTTCACGACATTACAAAGGGCTCCAAACCTGGCCTTTGTTTGCAAAAGTAAATAAATCATGAGTGATATAGGGTCAAAGTTGCTGAACAAATCCGCGAAAATTGTGAAAAGCTACGTACAGAGGTATGAAAAACGAAAATATAAAAGGCCAGTCATACGTTTTTTCGTACTCTCATGAAGAACACCCCCGCCAAATTTCGTTTTCCAACTCTGAAAATCCAGTGTGCAAAGTTGCGAAGATGGAATCTTATGAATCTTCCCGGAACCAGCTCGTACTACCTCGATACCGTATATCAACCATCACACGTTCTATACGTCCCCTTCGTGATTGTGCTTGACGCGAACTCCCGGGGTTGTCGCGAGCTGAATACCAAACGCACATCAGTAGTTCGTTCCTTCTGCCAGCAAGGCACTCTCAGGTAGCCAACGGCCAAGAACGGAGGTCATTCAAACAACATCTTTTATAGCGACCTGGTATATATTGACGAAATAGCCATAGTGAAAGTAGCACCGGCTAGCCATAACAAGTTTATATTCAGTGCTATAATCATGTGTCAAAAGGCAAATCTCGGACGTGCCTTTTGAAGAGCCCTTGCGCAAGAAGAGGCGAGACCAAGCATATACACTAACCTCTGCCACCAGTAAACTGAATGCGGTGTTCAGGAGTGTACATTCACCCACAATACTATGGTGTAGAATTCTGTACGCACTACGTTGCCTGTATCCGGTGTTTTGAGTATTTCATCGGCAATGCGTATCCCACGGAATGAGTCAGCTCCTTTGGCATGTTTGGTGCCCCTGAAGCACATATGTGTGGAGCGGAGTGTTGACAGATTTTGCAGTCATGACTGGCTGTACGCAAAGCATATCGGTGTTTTGTTTTTTTCAGCCGTTGCTACGTTTGTAGCCAATATGTTTCTGGTTGGCTTCATTCGGAAAAGAGGTGTTTCGACTAAGTGTCTGTTTGACACTGTCGAGGTGGGGTTATTGGTTCGTGCAAGTAGCGAGACGTCTCACCCCCCGCTCGAGGCGTACAATGCAAGCACGAATGGAATTTTGACATACATCGTTCCGTTGACGCATTCTGACGGCCGAAACAGGGAACTCCAGGACAACAATATCGAAGCCATCGAAGCAGACGCTTTTAAAGATTTGTCATCTCTCCAAGTTTTGTGAGTGAACGAGTGAGGATTTTGTTCGTCTGTCCCCAAGGTATGTCACTGTGTTGACAATTTGCTCCGGCGGTTGCTGCAACACGTCGAGGATGAAGATTGATGATTTGTCGTGATGAATTTGGTCCCAGTGAGAGCCTACAGAGTCCGAGATTTGAAGCCCTCTTTCGTGGCGTACTTGAATACAGTAATAGTTCGCGTTACCCCACGTACGATCACCACACATCGAGAATGCAGCCGAATATAGGACTGGTTTTACGCCGGTGGTCGAATGGAAAGTGCAGTTTCGTTTGTCTGTCCTATGTAGCGTGTCTCCCAGGGGGTAAGCGTATGGATTCGTGTTCGTCTCAACACTTGTGTACATACTAGTAAGCTCTTCCGCTTCTAGGCGGCATGCTCCGGCTGCTGCTACAACACTCAATCAAGTCCATTACAGTGATGAGCGTGTTCTGGAACTGAAGTGCCAGCGGGACGTGGAGACTAGCCCCCCTATCCTTGACCAACAACCGATATAGGGGATGGTTTACTGCCAGAATGCCCTATTTGGTACTTGGTATGTACGTCAGGGAACCGCAAGTAGTGTCCCAGACATTTGGCATATCGTCTAAGACTGCAGCAAAAGCAAACAGCCTGTGAAACCCCTTTACCAAAACATCACTGCAGTTTGAGTAGTCTTCACGCCGCGTACAGTGGAGTAAACTACCCGGGGTTTCTTGTGCAGTGGACGAAACAGTGTCCACAAATAATTTCCCCCTAAGGGGGCTCTAACGTAGCGCGGGCGTAGATTCGTGTAGATTGATTTCAAGCATGCAGCACATAAGACGACGGGTAGGAACAAACCACAAAGATATTCGTGCCCTCCCAATGCATGTTCATTTCCGGAATCGCGTCGTCAGGTCCCTTCAAAACAACTCCCTGACGACGCTCCCAGCTGGCATCTTCGAGGGCCTAGGGTCTGGTTCGTCATTCGACGCACTGTGAGTGCATCGTCGCCTTGTTCGATACTCATTCCTCGTCCAGAAACACTTCATCGCAGGCGGAAACATGACCACTGTTAGACCGCTGGCCGTCGAGTGGGTTGTGTTTATTATCATCACGACGCAATCTCGAAAGCATTTATGTGCCCGCTACAATCTAGACGTCTAACCTTATTCTCCAACCCTCCGCTGCGCAATCGGGCCCGTTATTGTTCACTCAGGGTTCTAACTGGAAACGAGGACCTACAATGCGTTCCCACCGTGTAAGTTGTATGTGAAAGAGTCTTCGTCGTTGTTTTTACATCGTCCGTGATTAGGTTTGTTTCCTGTAGTTTGGTTGAGGTCATGAATGACCACCCATATTCGCTGGATTCACGAACGTGGGAGCACGGCGCGGAATTCATGCGAATGCGTTCGGTTTTTCATTTTGTTTCTAATGGCCTATTTGTGAGATATGTTTACCATTCTAACGTGTGTGCTTCGTGCGATGTTCGTCGTCCACTGTTCGTGCACGATTATGACCTCGGCCTAGGCAGGCCAGGCGTATGGTTGACGTCGAGTGTTTATCACCGTGTGTATGATGCGTTTGTTTGCAGTTGGGTGTGATATATGTACGATTGTTTGATATAATTAGTTTCTTCATTGCTGCCAGCGACCGCATGATGGTGAGACAGCATCAACCATTTTTCCGTTGATAGTGAGATCGAGTTTTTTGCGCCACCCCCCCCCTCGTTTCTTTCGCATCCGTATATGCAGCAACTCACCCTTCTCCGATGAACTGCCTCCTACCGCTGACATGTGCGGTAAGCGTCTACTGCGTCCATGGGATGGTGCCGACTCCTTCAGGGGTAGTCGATGACAAATAGATTGCCTATACGGTTGATAGTTGTGTCAATGTGTTGTCAAAACGGGAAGTCGATGGTGTTTTGGGGGAAAACGTAAAGGTGTGTCCTTGCCGCTAGTTTTAACGCAGACCGGCGGGCGCTGGCTACCGAGACGATACGCTAGCGAAAACATGAAACCATGACCGTAATATTGGTCTATTTTGACGATGACTTGACTTGGCTTCACTCCCTTCTCCCAATGTTCGCCTCCATTGTGTTGTCCGATGTTAGGGATAACAGAAGTTGTCTCCCCGCCAGTTACAATTGTTCCTCAACTATTCTTACTAATGCCTCCCTCTGGGTCTTGTCAAACTCGTATACTTGCTGCCTGATAGAGTGCACCCCAGCCGCCGCGGTGACGTGCGACGCAGACGTGGAAGTGTGTTTTGCGGGTGCTGTGGGCTACATATGCGTTCCTGGTAAGAGAGTGTTTGTGGTGTAAACAATGGACCACCACGATACCGCCGTAGATGTGCAGCATGCGGTGAATCAACTGATCAAGTGTGCAGTGCTTTAATGCGTAACGTGTGGGAGTACCTCCTAGCTAAGAGTTCTCGGACAGAGGTAGTTTATAGATAAGCTCGTTACTATCGGTAGTAACGGCCTCCACGCACGGTACATTGCGAGGAGTAGTAGCACAGAAGTACGCCGTAAAGCATTATGACGTGCAGCAGTACTACGCGAACGCTTGTGGCGGTTCGCCGTAGGCGCAAGCCCAAACAGTTCCAGTGGTCAGTTGCTTCGACTCAACATCTTACTTATCCCATACAAGCGACGCTTCCGTCTTCCATCCAAGCTGGGTGTTAATCCGCAGTTTAAAGCCTTGTTTTGCTACTGATATCGACAGTTTGAGCATGCACCACGCCGACCCTACCCTTAACGATCGGGGACGTACAACGAGCGACTTCACCTTCACACAATGAATGGTGTCAACATGTTGGCTGTGCGAACGCGTGTTGGTGACACCGCATTTCTGTGGTTCGTTCGCGTGATCTCGTACACGATACTCACCGAGGTTTGTACTACCTGTGTCGTCGATGGACTGATTAAAACGGGCGGAAAACCGGAACCGGGATCAGGCCGGTAATCGCATGACTATGCTCGTTTTCATAAGGCAATCCTATTGTTTTGTGGTAAAAATCGCATACCGGTGGTGAAAGCAGAATATACTTTCGTAACTTTTGTTGGGTACGACTTTTGATACTCGACGAACGTTTACTTAACGTTAGTTGCGGCCTCCGATATTAAAGTACTGGCAAGTTTCAGTTGATACAATCGGTACAGACGTAACGGGTTTGCTACGTTCGGTGCCACCTCCGATGGTCAACTACTTATGTGTTGAGAATGGTAGGTTTATGCGACTTCTGATACCTTACGTTTGCGCACGTTAAGGGCGATCTCAAATGCTTACCTGATGGTGAAATTCAACCTGCCGTACGAAGCTAAGTGTTCGATCTGACCCGAATGACTTACTCGAAATTATAGTCATGAACTGACCCGGTCATTTGATATCTTGGCCAAATCTTCTTTTTTAGTTTCACTTCCAACGTCATCTACAGGACAACACAGGCGCGTTGGACAGGTAACTTGTCGGAAAATAAAAACTCAGTCGGCAGTGAATACAGCAATTTATGGTACTATGTCATACGAGACCCTTTTTATGATGTATTGAGCAGCTCGGATAACGAACTCACCCGTTTCTCCTCCAAACATAATCCATTCCCCGCTGTTTCCTAAATAATCGCGGACAGTTACCAAGGCACCCACAGCGACTCCCACGGAACCCCCTTCACGCACCCCTATCTCATCGTCGACTACGGCTCCAATCGCAGGTTAGAGCTGTTTTTCTTTGTAGGGGCCCTGGTATACCAGACAGGTACTCAAGGTTTTGTAACGGATGGCTGGCCGTATTGAGCTGAAAGAGTGTATTAGGTCACCAGCGGGGTGTGGGGTTTCAGCTCTATGATATCGATTGTTGCAGCCTCTTCATGCGCCCGCTCGCGCTCGATGCCGAGCGAAGCATGTACGAGCGAAGATGACTCAATCGCCAAAGCTGAGGATTCGATGATTGATCGGAATGTAGTTGATTACGTACGTGGTTCCTAAATTAGTTGCGGCCAACTTTTCATCAGGGGGAAATCGGTCTTCGTTCGGGAATGTTATATACCTTAGACAGCGTCTGGGCATTTCAGGTCGTCAGAGACTGACCCGGACACTTCACGCATATTTTGCAGATTTGTTTATTGATGTTTTAACTTTTAACATCGCCCATGGGACGATTAAAGCCAGTTGAATAGAGATTGTGATGTCACATATTACATAGCCTGCGGTGCTTTAAACAATCGATGAGTTTCAAGAAGATCGTGCCCATCATGTGATGTACGGCACAGCCAACGACACCGCTGTTGCGTTCCCGGCAATCATCAATCCTCGCTGTTTCAGACTCGTATTCATACACAGATTCAGATTCAGCGCCGACAGGTGGCGACACTCCAACCGCGACGCCCATGAATGCGCCTGCGGGAGCTCCGAGTTTACCGCCGACACTGGCTCCAATCGCAGGTTAGTCCTGCCTTGATATCATATAAAGTGAAACTGTAAGCACTTATCGATTTCGGGACGGATTACTGAGCGTATTGTGCTGCAGGTGAAGTCCATGTCGGAAGGAGGTGGGTTGTACGCCTGTGATGTGGATGTCTGGATACAACATATTTGTTTCTTCGACATATCAGTATTTTATGTGGATCCTGGTTCACCCCCCATGTTTGCTAGACCCCGGCACGCAGACACACTCGCTTGAGCATATTCACGGCCAGAGCTCGGCCTGGTGAACGCAATACGACACTATCGTTGCTCTCGGGTGGTATACCCCAGATAGGAATGGAATAGTGTACAGCAATCGTTTAAACTCCAAGTTAAACTCTGTACCTTTTACTTTTTTTTATCTAACAAATGTCGACAAATCTTCGACGGCCCCGCAACAATGCTGTTCGTAGCCGATCAAGCTCCTTCTTTCGCACACACGATCAGATGTGTAGTACCCAATCTGTAGGCGGGTTACAGCCTGACCATGCGCCCGCTCGATCTCGCTCGTGGGTGATACGTGTACGGGCGAAGATGCCTCTATCGACAAAGTTGAGGATTCGGTGATTATTCGGAGTTTCGTCCACAACGTATATAGTTCCTAATCTGATTTCGGCCAACTTGTCGTCGGGGGGAAGTCGGTCCTAATCCTGGACTTATACACCTTATGCAAAAACTGGGTCCTTCAGGTGGTCAGGGACTGTCCAGGACACTTCACGCAATTGTTTCATATTTGAAACAATATGTGTCAATAATTGGCATCACCTACAGGACAAATTAGGCCAGTGTAATAGGGATTGTGATATCTTATATTACACAGCCTGCAGTGGACTAAACATTCAAAGAGTATTCACAAGATCGTGGCCATCATGTGATAGACAGCTCAACCAACAACACCGCCGTTGTTTTCCCGGCAATCACCAATCTTCGCTGTTTCAGACTCGTATTCATACACAGATTCAGATTCGGCGCCGGCACCTGTGGGAAGGAGGGGCCGGGCCGGGACCGGAACTGAAATGTCCCAAGGATGCCCGTCGTTTAAAAATCATTCCAATTGTTTTGTGGTAAATACCAATTTCCGATCGAGAACATAGAACGGGCTTTGTCAATCTAACGGGGCAGAATCTTGTTCAATAGATAATACAGGCGACGCATATATTTTGTTAGGTACGCACTTATGTATCTCCAGGATACATACACGGGCGTGTTCCTTGCCTTACCACTGATATCCGGTAAGTGTAAGTGCCACTGTCAATGCCGTGTCTATAACCTAGATACAATCTGTACACAGTCCGATGATTATCTACGTTGTTTGGTACGTTAGGAACGACCGCTACACCTTACCTAACGTTTACCTAACGTTAGGTACGACCATCGACACATATCATTTGTTTACCTAACGTTGTATACGGACTCCGCTACTGAGGTACTGGTGTGTTTTAAGTACGACTTCTGGTACTTGCCTACATTTTTAGGTACGTTGGGTACTACCTTTGATAATGATCTATGTTTCACGAACGTTCAGCATATTCCAAGTCCGATACACTTACCCAAAATTTAGATATGTTAATGGCGACCTCCAACACCTACTATACTTTTCACACCCTGTACAACTACAACTATTCGTAGTTGTCTGCCAGGCAACTACTGTTTGAAAAAGTTATGCAACTAGTTGTCTGCAGACAACTACTGTTTGAAACAGTTGTGCAATAAGTTGTCTACTGTTTGAAAAACTTGTGCAACTAGTTGTGTGCAGACAACTACTGTTTGAAAACGTTGTTCAACTAGTTGTCTGTAGACAACTACTGTTTGAAACAGTTGTGCAACTAGTTGTCTGCAGACAACTACTGTTTGAAAAAAACGTGTGCACCTAGTTGTCTGTAGACAGCTAATGTTTTAAATAATTGTGCAACTAGCGGTCTGCAGACCACTACTGTTTGAAAATGTTGTGCAACTAGTGGTCTGCAGACCACTACTGTTTGAAAACGTTGTGCAACTAGTTGTCTGTAGACAATTACTGTTTGGAAAACCTGTGCAACTAGTTGTCTGCAGACAACTACTGAGTGAAAAACCTATTCAACTAGTTGTTTTGGGACAACTGCTGAGTAGTGGCGGCCGTGCACAACTATTACTTGTCTGATTGGTTGTCTGCGGACAACCTCAACGTATACATTGCTCGACATGTGCTACCTCCGGTCGCCGCACCAAACGAAAACCATTGCTATTGGCCTTTACATCTTCCACGTGATTGCTTCTATTGTAATGTTTTCGTGAGTGTGCCGCCCAGAACGTGTGAATCAAAATGCAATACCCAACATCCACCGAAAGTCGCACCTCCCCCCCCCCCATTATCATTCTGCCGCATCATGCATATGATAAGAGATTGCGTTAATTCGTGTCGACAAATAACAGAAAAGAGGCGAGATTGTAAAGGCCTCTCGACTAGCAAGACATAATCGCAACTCGGCCAGGCCGCTATCACGCGCCGCCTCTCCGCCGGATTAATATACTATTCTGCTGTTGAAACCTTCGCCTCCACTTCGTCGGTGAGGTCCAACGGACCAAACACACCGTCGACCTGTGCCAGCCCCGCAATGGAGTTCGACAACCGCCCGGGGACCTTGGTGTGCACCACGTCATGGCCTAGTTTCGGGATGTCCTCAGGAATGAGGTCCAGGTTCCCGTCCACAAACAGCACACCTTGTACAACTACTCTTTTAAACAGTTGTGCAACTATAGTTGTCTGTAGACAGCTACTGTTTTAGAAAGTTGTGCAAGTAGTTGTCTGTAGACAACTACTGTTTGAAATTTTTGTGCAACTAGTTGTTCGTAGGCAACTACTGTTTGCAAAAGTTGAGCACCTAGTTGTCTGCAGAAAACTACTCGATGAAAACGTTGTGCAACTAGTTGTCTGTAGGCAACTACTCTTTGAAAAAGTTGTGCAACTAGTGGTCTGCAGACAACTACTTGGTGAAAAACCTATGCAACAATTGTTTAGGGACAACTACTGAGTAGTTGCGGCCGCGCACAACCATTAGTTGTAGTTTTTAGTTGTAGTTGTACAGGGTGTGATAATTATATATGTTCCATTTCCAGTACTGGGTGAACTTGTTCAACAGCTTGATAAAACTTGCCCGAAATGTGTATCCGTGCAGATCAATGTGTCCATTTTCGTTCCGGCTAATAACTTTCGTATCCGTGCAGATCAATTTGTCCATTTTCATTTCGATAAATATTTGTTGATATAGGTCGAGCTAAACAAAAACATAAAAACAACAGGGCCGTAATCTTCGAAGCCAAGGCAATCGAATACCGTCGACAGAAAAATAGTTCCCTGTACTAAAATATGAAGTATTATGTGGGCGGTCACGAAAACGACAGCCCAATATCTGGCTACAATCGGCTACACAAATACGACAACGGGCAAAACCATGAATACATGGCGACGTTAAGTTTTCAAATAACCACCAAAATGCCTGATCTGATGCAAAACCGAACGGAGCGTTTCCCGCTCTTTTTCTTTCAAACCGTAAAGTGTAATTTCCGCAATGAAAGGTATCAAGATGCCGATATCTCCGTCAAATCATAAAAAATACAAAATACTAGTAATTGCTGACGATGGAATTTCCCATAGTTTCCCGAATCCGTGGTCGTAATCGGTTTGAGAAATATGTATCAACCAAACGAAAGGTTTCATTTTTGTTTGGGTTATTGGCGATCAACATGCCAAGTATACTCGAAATATAAATACAGTACTTCAGTGATGACTGTTTGAAGATTAACTACTCGTATTTAGATGTACTTTCGAATGCTACACTACATACCCGTACCAGGATCAATATGCACATTGGTGCTGGGGACATTTTGGATACCATATCTTGCCTTGACCACGGTAGTCAGGTACTCATCCGGTCATTTCATATCGATGTTTTATATTCAGAGTTCGTTAAACTTCTAACGTCATCAACCGGGCGATTATGGGACGTTGGCTTTGAATTTTTTTATCATATAACAAACATAGCTGGGGGCGAATTCAACAACGACTAAGAAGATATACGGCATCCTACGAAAAATGCGATGGACAGTTCTGATAACGACACCCTCCTTGGCCTTTCGGCAATCATCAACCTCTGCTGTTTCTAAATGCATCGCCGACAGACACCGCGGCGCCCGTTGCGACTCCCTCGGCAGCGCCTTCAGCCGCCCCGATCTTAACGCCGACACGGCCTCCAACAGGTGTTTGCTTAGTAGTGCAAATGGTATACGAGTACGTATAGGCAGGTCCTAGTGTTTTTAAATTGGGTGGCTGGGCGTATTGAGCTTTTGGCAGATATAATGTCGTCAGCTGGGGATGGGATTGACGTCTACGATGTCGATGTTAGGATTACTTGATGTTGATGCTTTCAACTACATGTTTAGTTGTGAAAAGTGTATATCTTGATAAAAAATGTCTAGCTATAGTCGGCCTCAAATGGTTAATGCTTATCAATATGCTTTACACCCACCGATACACACGATCAATGCAAGTATAACATTGTTGCCGATTGTAAGGGGATGGCTCAGTAGGCGTTTGACCTGATATATGCAGTTGATCAGTGGGGAATCCCCGGTACGTGTACCCACCCGCATTGCGGGACGGCCTGCTGCACCTACGTTCCCGATGTGTCTGATACGTCAACCAATGCTTAAGCTTATCCGGGTATCGGGTATAGCCGTCGGCAAAAAGCGCAGGTCTAGTTGCCAACAAAAGTTGAATATTACACTCACCTCCCAGCAACTATTGATGACCTCCGATGGATCCATGACCTTCGTTGTGCTCACCGATAAACAACTGAAATCACCTGACGTCAGACTTGACCTCTATTACGTTTATATAGTTGGTTTGACCTTCTGCCTTGTATCACGTTTGCGTACGATACGGACGAGCTTCTGTGCCCTCCTTAGTTTTGCTTAACGTTAGGCTTTGCCTCATTTCCATACAAAACTTGCTGCTACGCACCGACCATCGATGCTTACCTAAGTTTTGAGGTACGTTTGGTACCACGTCCGATACTTGCCTATGGGGTTTTGTGTATTTCAAAGACGGCCGTCGATTCCTCCTAAATATTCAGAGTTACCTCTAGTACGTGCTCACTTTTAAGTCTGACCTCATATATAGCTGTGGGTTTTCCAGGTCGTCAGACACTGGCTCGAGCATTTAATGCTTGGTGTTACTACTTATATATGTTTCAACTCTTCGACGCCCCCTACAGGACAATGTAGGGGCGTTGTATAGGGAGTATATTGTCCTAAAATATACCGCCGGCTGTGGATGCAACAATCGTTACGCCTACCGACACAAGTGACTAAAACATATCGATGTTGCTGATTCGAACAATTTAGGATTTCATACACGCTTGACATACTTATGGCCTTTGACCCGGGTAAATTCGCCGAGTACTTACGCCTACACGGAGTACCTTTCCCATGGCTTCGACTAATATGGAACGTCGAACAAGACTCAAGCTCACCAGTCGATGAAAAGCGCAGGCATTAAGAAGGCAATTCTGACCTCAATACGCACCGATCGCAGGTTATATTTACCTATATTAAGGTACAATTTGGAGTACTTCCTCACGTTTTATACAAGCACCTATACTTACCTTAGTTTTACCTACCTCAAGTACGACCTTCTGTACTTACCGGTCATTTCCCCATGTTTTTGTACCACCTCCGATGCTTACCTTTCTTTTACGATAGGTACGAACTTCTATACTTATCTCGACCAATTTTACATAACTTAGGTACGACCTTCGACACTTAACATCAGGCTACGACCTTCTGTGCTAACTTATGATTTACTTGTTTTTAGGTACTACCGTTTGTACTTTCCTATGGGTTTAGGACATGGTGTAATGACTCCGAAGCCTCTGTAGGTTCCATGGTTGTTAGGCGCACCTAACACTAACTGAACTACCAGGCAAGTTGTTGGTTTCAGTGGGTACGACCTCAATTTCGCACCAGGGTGGAAATAGACGCACCTTGCCTGACTTACCTTCTCAATCGCCTCTCCCGGCACATGCTCATGGCCACCTGTCGGCGTGATCTCCATCCAGGTCAAAACTCGTGTTTCACGGGTTCCGATTCGCGATGCATCCCAGGAACTGCATTTGTGTGAGTGCGGTAATTGTATTTGTGTATTATACGTAGGCGGACAGCCGTTTAGGAGATGTAGTTTGTTTGTTTACTCTACGCCTAAACTGTAACAAACGCTGTATACGTTCGTGCATTTTTCCAACAAATCTGTACGAATGCGTGTCGATCTTCCACTGCATCCCTCTGTTAGTCTTGTCGAGGCAAAGCCTTTACCTGCATCTCCAGGTGGGGCATCCACTCGTCATGAAGTCGAATACGTCGAGCAGAACCAGAGCGCACGTTTAAGAGATCCACTCGAACGAAGCATGCAGGTCACCATGGTAGTGTCTGACTACGCGGGGGCTAGAATGTGCTGAAGTTGGTGGGCTGGATTGACGAATGGCTTAACAAACTTGCCCGAATATATCCCACTTCGAGCGACATTACAACCTTTCGTGTTTTCGCGCTCGGTTCCTTGTTTCCTGTAACTGCAGGGACCTCGCCGGCTGCGGTATTGCAGACGATGACATCCCTGATCTGAATATTTGCCTGGACGCGATCGGACGCAGCGACATTGCCGGCCTGTGAGTGTTCCTGTTCCTTAGAGGATCAGCCTGCTCATCTATGTTACCGTGATTCGACGTTTGTTCAGGTGGTGCGAACACAAAACCCGTATATAACGTCACTGCTACGTTTGAACTTCGCTCAACCATATTTACAAACGCGTTACCGCATCGAGTAGAGTGTAACGTTTGCAAATATGGAATACGTGTTACGTTGGTCTATAAACAAGATGTAGGTGCGGTAATAGTGCCTGTGGTTCCATTTCCCGACTGTCATCCAAACGTACGAGTGGGCCTCTTCACCAATATGCAGTTTTTTGGTGGCTGGAGAGTGAGTGTAGGAAGCCTTTGCTGTGTCCGTGAAATTTGAACTCAAGTCTCTATTCTGCGGTGAGAGTACGCAGCTCACAAGTATATTTACGACCGCATCTACCTACCGCACCACGGGGCATACGTTTGGCGTAAGCATTTGCGAGAAGGCACCAACGCGTTATCCACATCCAGACATTAAACAGTAGTGCACTTAAGATCTGCACATGCACCTTGCATGTCTCTCAAATCTTCATGGGAACTTGTTGGGGTAAACATTAGTGGGGCCTCAAGACGGTTCTAGGTGAGTTAGTCGGTTTTCAACACCACTCTCAGGCCTCATGCATCAACACTAATCGCGCGGAAAATGTGGCTGGGCGGCCTCATACGTACACGCCGTAGGTTGTTTGCATTTCTGAAGCATACCTTGGTATCCGGTTTCTACGGCAGTATTATAAACCGAATCAGCAGGAAGCACAAAGCGAAAGGAACCAATCGACGAAACCCCGCCGGATTCTACCCGTACAACAGACACTGAAAACCGAGACTGTCTGTAGTGCCACAAGTGTTAAAAGTAGGTAAACGCTCGTCCAGGTATGGACACCGTTTATGTCGCATTCAATAACGTACTGGTTTCGCAACCAACGATCGACGGTTCGTAAATACGGCAGTAAGTAACGAACTAACGACCAACAACTACCGTGCAATGTAGCATCTATAGTTCTATGTTTTCTTCTCGTTGGTAACCTCTGGGCGAAGGTGTAAGTTAGACATGATGCACTAGAGAACATACACGTGGATCGACGACCGCGATGGGTATGATCCCCACAGGGCATCCGAGCAGAGATTCGCTGGACCCGAGGGGAAGCACAACACATGTTTCTAGGCCCCGTTCGCGACTTCTTCCTGCGGAACTGTGTATTATGAACAACAATCGTGTGTAAGTTTCTACTTCTTCGAGAGTCAAAAGGAATTACCAAATTGTGCCCTTGTTTCACCCGTAAAACACAAAATTATGAAAGATCCGTGCTGCCTCGACTCCCAGGTCTCCCAGCGCGTGGTGCTCAGGTGTGGCCACATATACGCGCAAAACATGGAATTCATAATTCCTCGGTCGGTGTTGTGGCTTGACAAGTGGAGTACAGTATTCTCGTACTGGGGCTGGCGGCTGTTTCCGTTCCCGTGCGCACAGCAAAAACACGAAGAGCAATAGTACAGCAACAAATTCTGGAACTATACTGCAACGAGACCGAGACGAAAGGATGTCTCCCTACGAGCCCCCCTGACGACAGTAATTCGACGATGAAAATGAGTTCGCTCGCTGTGGGCGCGAATCCTCGGCCGGTGGAGTGAACGGCTTGCGTTGTTTCAATGGCGAGTTGACGCTGATTACTGTTGGGCTCTTGCACATTATGAGACTGTGAAGGCACAAAACCATATAGTGCGGACATAGCAGATATGCTGCCAAACAACACAGAACACTGCCCCAGATGAACGTCGCTGCCTCGACGGCGACCGCCTGTTGGCGATATTCGGCGAAACACGTCCCATGCGTTAGCCCGTTCTCTCCTGCTTCCATAGACTCTACGTTTGTGGCGAGCAGCCACATACGGCTGTCGCACGCAGTGATGTTGCTACATACAAAATAACGATACTACGCACCGGACAAGCTTACCAATTTGACTCATTGACCGAAACGGCGAAATTGATATAATAGATGCGTGGATGTTTTTTCAATCTTGATAAACTACGGAAATCACAATACGAAATACTTGTACGAAGAAAAGGTCAGCATTATTAATTGTTTCCGCTCTGTGTACGGTTATTCTCTGTCTCGTCAGCAGTAACTCGTGAGTTTGAACTTGTCCGCCAGCTGAGATCTGGTCGCCGACTTCCTCCTCTTTCTAAGCTGCACGTCGACTGATTGTGTTGCATGCGTTGCAACTTCTTTGGATATGGCGTTGAAGATAATATCAGCTTCCGATAAAAAAATGTTATGTCTATTTCGCGTCTAGCAATAGTACTACTTCTACTTCAACTGTTACTGCGGTACTTAGTTCTATAGTTTTACTGTACCACTCTTACTGAAGAAGGGACCCCGATTATAATATACGTATTTTACAATTGTTCTCTGTTGATTTGGTTGTGGGAAGTACGCGCTATGTTAAGTGTTGATTCAAACATGGTTTGGGCCAAACATGCAAACCACAACTTTTATTTGAGCCAGGAGGCACCTCTCCCGTTACAGTTGATAGTTTGTCGATTTTGATTAATCGTCTATAAGTACACCGTCGCGTACTTACTGTGGCGCCGACAGGAAATATCCAAGTTTACCGGAATGGAGACAATGGTGATACATACTCCATAGAGGCTTAAAACTCCAGTATATAATATCTACCATTGCGCCCGTTAGGTAGATAACCTCGCATCCACTATAATACCTTTATTTGTACAGCGCAGTTATAGTGCTACGAGGTGCTGATGACAGTGCAACTATGGAATGGTTTTCACCAAAGGTACACTGCTGATACTGCCAACGTTACTGGTCCCACTTCTATTAAATGATAACTATAGAGTAAATCAGAACAACGGACGTGCCGCCCACTAGCAGATTGTATGAGCTGCTGCTCGTTGTGGATGCTTGGTGTTAGACCAATAACGCCGACATGTTTCAGACCGTTAAGTGGGCTCCTTCTGTTCTTCACAGAGCAGGTGACACTTTTGACAAGTCATTGCCAATGTACATAATAATAATCTGTTTAAGCTCTTGATTGATTTTGACAGAATTGGATGGGAAACACTAGCCTGTGGTTGGTTACAGTCGGTTGGTCTTGGTAGTCATAAATTTGCTTATCGAGCTTCCCGCCCCGTTACTTGTTCGTTACCTCGACGCGTGTTTGCATGTTTGTGATGTATCAGGTTCCTCCACGACAATGCGTTCACCACGCTAGAAGCAGGCATTTTCGACAATTTGGGCTCCCTTATAGTCTTGTGAGTGGAATATACACGTATTTGAATCGTTTATCGTCTTCTTAACACGTCGGCCTTCAGGTTGTCAGGTTCTGCCGAAGCGTAGTCGCATTGGTTGTCGTGATGTTGTCTCTAGAAAGCGGGGAATTTCAATCGTTTCCCACGAAATATTGCACATGTCCCGTGGTACCTAGTTCAAAATGCAAAATATTATGTCGTGTAAACTCCCCGCTATCAAGTTGATAATGTTCTCACACGTTTGACTGTGATGCGCGTCGCTTCGATGGCCCTTACAAACGCTGGGAACAGGGAGGCGTTCGAGAACGACATAGGAATCATCGAGGTTGGCGCCTTCAATAACTTGACGTCTCTTCTTGAGTTGTGAGTGAGCGAGTGAGAACCGTTCAGAGACTCGACTCGAGCACACCGACACGAGAACACCGATACCACATATCGATCAGGCTGCTCTTACAACACTCAACCGCGGGACATCGATGATAATGTTGTGCAACTTTGTCTCAACGAGTCTTGACGAGAGCGGGTGGTATGCGGACGACTTCACCCCCCCCCCAACTTGTACGGAACAGTATGCAGGGTGTACTGCTAGACTATGTGGTTGCGTACGTGGGGAATAGTCCTGATAAATGAACCGACTCCTACCATTGTCTGCTGCGGCCGTCGCTACTCTTACTACTATGTTCCGTTTCGCTTAAAGTGAACTCTGCTCCAGATACGACCGTCCTGCTAAGGGTTCCGTACTCCAGACTAGAAACGCCCCGCGACCGTACTGTTGTATTGACAGCCTGTGGATGTTTAAGTGATTTCGACAAGTACGATGATTCGCAGAGCCTTCGGGTTGTTGGTGAATAACCCGAAATGAACGAAGCATGTAGAAAGATTCATTGCACGCGCATACCTCCTTTTTCAAGGTATATGTTAATCTAAACCAAGAAAGAATTTCATCTCTTGTCTTCAGGAATCTCGACAACAATAATTTGGCTACCTTGGACTCCGGAATGTTCGACAATTTGCGGGCGCTACAGGTCTTGTGAGTGGGTTTTGACTTCATGTTTTCATCCGTGGTAGTACTGACGGTCTACACGTATAATGACAGTGGTTTTTGTGCCATTATTCGAGCAGCTCTGGTGGTATCGATGTGGTCAACACCACGGACTGCTGGTGAATGGTCGATGATAGAATGACATGTCTCAGTAAATTTTGGAAGTGTCGTCTTCGACCCACCAAGGGTGATCACGACATGGTTGGGACATGAATGGAGAAAATATGGCGGCCAGCTCGAATCCGCTAAGGGTACGGTGTATGTATATCGTGTGGTGAACCTATATAGCGATGACCGAACCAATTGCGACAGGTATATGTAAGGGCCGGGTAGAGTAAACGAACTCAATTTACGTCACTACACGACCGTTTATCTGTCTAATAGTGATTGGAAACAAACCAAACGACTCCCGTCAACAGTATGAAGCGCCCTGACACTGCGTAGTATGTAACTACTGACTCCTGCTGACGTATAATACTGCTCTTTCAACGACTCTGCTGCTAAACCCGACTACTGCAATCGTTGCAGTGTTGCAGTAAAACGTGTTTTGCTGCAAACTCTACTGCCACTAGCTAGTTATTAGGCTGTGCACCTCCCACTCTACTATGGCTACTGCTGTTCCTATTAATACGTACATTTCCTTGAAACCTTGACAAACACGATACCCCCACTTACACAATACCCCCACTCCGCTCGGAGTATGGACAGGTTTTGCGTACGCCTGTTGCCATCCGCCGGTTGTGACACATGTTTTTTATGTAGTTTTTGTAGCATTTGCTGTTGATGTCCAGGTATGAGCCTTGATAAGGTTGTCTAATATAGCAATCACATACTTCGAATATGGACCGACACCCCCCCACTCAAACGCAACTGGTGACGAATGATAATGACAACACCAACCGTTCTCTGTACCCACAGGCACATTGTCAGTTTGATTCACATTCTCGATAAAAACAGCAACCACTGTTGCTCTGGCGATGGATGCGTGCGTAACCGTTCATGAGGCGGTACGCATAGTGACAGCAGGGTTGGTCGTCCGTCGGTCAGCGAAGTGAAACACAACACGTGTGTGTGGTAAATAAACACATGCTTCTTCATGCTACGATGAGAACGCACATAATATATATGGATTTCATAGCGAACCCCCCTTATGGGGCAAGTGGAGCAGAAGCTGGTCAAGTGTGTGCACGACCACGCGGACGCACTGTAACTCGCTAGAGAAAAACTGTTTGGGTATTGGCGTACCCCGCAATAGTTGTGTCGTAATGATGCGTAGTTGAGGCTTGACAACGCTGCCTGATTGGTGTGTAATCAAGGCTTGACTGCGCTGCCGGAACGCGGCTAATAAGGGGACCAAACGTCACTGTGTTGGCCACGCTAGTCGCCAGCCATTTGGACAATTCGATCTCCCTTCTTCACTTCTGAGTGGAGTACGGTACATGATCTTCGGAATTTGCAGGAACGGCTGGCCATAGGCAACGATGATTGGGATGTGGAATTTGCAGTCGCTGATACCTTCGGTGACAATGTTTTGGCGTTTGTTTTGCTTTAAAGACAACCGTTTCAACAAAGAGCCAGTCGGGGAGAGGGGGGCTATTGGACACGTGTACGCAGCACTAGACCCCCCCTCGCCCCCCCGTCTTAATGAACTGTACCCTCAAACGTTCGATTGTGATGTACGTCGTTTGATCCACTCTTGTTCCGGTTTGGTGGTGGACACAGGTCCCTGCTGGGCAACGGAATCACGGTAATCGAGGCCAACGCTTTCAAGGATTTGGCGTCTCTATTTGTTCTGTGAGTGAGAGAGTGGGTTAAAGTACCCCTCTCGCCCCGGGATGTACATATGATGCGATACCCACTAGTCGACTCGTTGCCCCCCATCGCGATCGATTATTCGTCGTTATGAATTCGTTCTCAGCCAGTCACTGCGCTCACCCAGGTCGGAACCGCTATTCCGAGGACTACCCGACTATTTCGGAACTAAAGCTTAGTTTCCTACCCCACCGATACTCGATACTCAAAAACTGGGTAGGCAAAGTTACATGTAGCGGGTACCCCTGGCAGATCAACCTGTCGCAGTGAAAGCCAACATCTGTCGGCCCAAGCCACTTAGTTAGATTTTGTAGGTTCGACCGTAGACATCAATATATTTTAGCGCACTCACCTAGTTCTACCAGGCACGGCAACAGTACCACAAGTAACGGTCCACGCAGTCCTTATGTCGTCACGAGGAAATATATCTAACCGAAACACTTATCAAACTAGGTACGAATATATCACTTCAGCATAATGTGTCTAGATGACCCTAACAGCGCTGTTTACCACATGGCGTTATTTTCCCGGCCCGGCGCAGCAGTTCCTGGCGGACGACTTCCCGCGGGTATCCTAGGGGCTGTAGATTTTGTTTTTGGTTTATTCTAAAACATTTGGCACCGAAGATGACGCGTGGGGACATACCAGGTGTTTTTATCGATGGAAATACACGTTTCCTTTCGTCATCGCCTCGGTAGGTTGCTCCAAAACAACGATCTGACGACGCTTCCCGCGGGAATTTTCGAGGACCTCGGTTCTGGATCGTCACTGGAAATGCTGTAAGTGCATCTTCGTCTTCTCCTAGATTGATCATTCCTGCAAACAAACCTTATCGCAGGCGGGACGTGACTGGCTTTGTACGGCTTGTACGTGACGAGTATTGTGTTTATTTCCATAACAGCGCTTTCAAGACCTCACATTTGTGTCGGTTGCGATGAACGCATTTGACCCTATTATGCCCACCTCCGCTGCGCAATCAACCCACCTTATTGTCATGCAGGAATCTGACTGGCAACGATGGCCTACAATGTGTTCCAACCATGTAAGTTATGTGTGGAAGGGTTTGCTTTCGCTAGTGAGTGGTGTCACTGTAGATGTTTGGCTGGAACTCCTATTCTTCATGCAGAGGAATAGGATTGGAGTAGACTTGTGCAATACTCGGAAAGCTTGCCCACAATGGCAGGTCTCTCGAATTCCCAAGAAAATAAAATTAGGAGAGATAAACCTCTGGTACTGTAGTTACAATACATCTGGCGAAATAAAGGCCGCTGTGCACCTCAGAGATTTGGCTTAGGCGAAGCAAGGGCTAACAACTGTTGCATTTATGTTGCACTGTATGTATCACGGGTCAAACGTGCGCGACGTAGAAACGTCGCCCACCGGGAACCATTCTCCGTCCTTAATGGGCAGGGTCCGCCTGCGGGTGGCTCAGCCGATACAATTTCGACGATAAGGCATGACAAACTGATTTTACCTTCAAGGTATATGGTCAATTGACTAAGGCAAGCAACAAATGACCCCCCCCCCCCTGTCCGTACATATCCGTATATGCAGCAACTCACCCTTCTCTGTGGATCTGCCAACTACCGCCAACCTGTGCGGTAAGTGTCTGTGAGGTGACGATATTGTGTTGACGTCGTTTAAACGTAGTCAATGACGTAGACAATGATCATTGTATTGGTGTTCGTTTTGATATGTTGCAATACAACGTGTACGGCGTTTCCGCTGGAAAGTCAGAATGTGGCATACGCTGCAGGCAGGACTTTCTTGTCGAGTCGAAAATATAGGGGAGAAACTTATACTACGAATCCCACCCAAGTGACCGATGCCCTGATTTGGCCTGGTTTGGTCACTTCCATGCACGGTTTTACGGATGTTTTCTCCTGAACTTGGTTCTAGTGCTCGTGGGTAATCTTTCAAAAGCCTATTTCCCTCTGACGTCTGACATTCTCGTTGACATGCTGCCTCACAGAGTGTACACCAGCCGCGGCTGTGACGTGCGACGTAGACGTGGACGTGTGTTCGCCGGGGGAGTTTGGCTACACCTGCGCCCCTGGTAAGAGCGGCTTTAGTGCAAAATCAACGAAACACCCCGCTGCTGCCGCCGATGCAGCGACCGGTAAATCTACTACAAGTAAATTTACGTGTAGCACAGGGTTTTGCCTCATAGCCCAGGGTTGCCCATGCAGTTCAACTTTTGCTGGTAGGTGTTTTCTATCGAAAAGAAAAGCCCCTTGTAAACACAGTATGTCATCTGATAAACACGTGGTGAATGCAAGAACGGAAGGAATGACCAACTCAATCGCGAACTGCCAGCATGCCTTCGAAAACAAAATATGCAGCCCACTTATAATCATCTATCACTTTGTTTTTTTCTCATCCCATTC
Source organism: Saccharina japonica (assembly GCA_008828725.1). Taxonomy (NCBI): domain Eukaryota; class Phaeophyceae; order Laminariales; family Laminariaceae; genus Saccharina; species Saccharina japonica. The sequence continues at coordinate 26,789 of MEHQ01001621.1, forward strand.
GTGTTCTTCGCACTTCCGTCTTTCTCCCTCCCGTAGTCGTAACTCAGATCCGGGGTCACTAAGTCGGCTCCTTTCCCTCTTCCCCCACTACGTTTCTTGCCTTGATTTTTATCGCGACAATATTTCAGCACTTTCTTCCCTCGTCCACTTTCGTCGAACTTTGCTTACCCACGCTATAATATGCGCTCTCGACAGTCGTTGTCATTTGAGAATAAAAACCTCCATGGGGAGAATCACACCCTCGAAATCCGGGCCAACAGGCTTCGTGGCTACCAGTTAGACCACCGGGGCGACCGACTGTCGACTTGTTTATGTTGAGAGTCTTCGGATGACATGGTTGATAGTGTCCAATCTGAGTGGATGGGATTAGCATGTATCTATATGTGCCTGGTGCGCAAACCCTGTACCACTACTCGAGCGCATTAGGGTGGCTTAGTACGTCTCTCTGTTTTAGGTAGAATTGATTCGAAGCGCGTGTTGTTCAGAACGGCCAATCACCTTGTTGACGGTAGGAACCGTAGCCCCCCCCCCCAGAGATTGCCTTTGACGCGTTAAATCATGATCAAACTATGACGCACTGTGGACGTCTATGCAGATATTTTAGGGGAAACCAAAACTTTAAGTACAAAGGGGACTTCATGCGTGCTCACCGACTGCAGCCGTTTCAAAACGCATATTAGGAGGTGGAACAGAATATTCACCACGTAAAGCTGGTGTTCGCAAACAACATATTTGAAATCCCCTTAAAATGCGCCGACTTACGACACCGGCGCATGGATTCATGGAATCGGAGGCCGCAAGGTGTGTTCCATTATTTCACTTCAAGTCGAGTTCGATTCAGTACCATGACCGTGCTGCGCGCCGCAGCGGTCGATATCCACACACAGCCTTATCTGAACGGTGATGCCTTTATTGTTGGTGGTGTGGACAACCTACGTTATGATGTTTATAGACTTATCCGCTCTCCATGAACGTCTCAGTGCGTGCCGACTGTCGTGTAGATTACTTGCGTGGCTCTGAATCATGAGTGTGCACTGACCACTTGCGCGGTGTACTCATCAATCTCTTCATGCGATCCGCGATTCTACAGGATGCCGTCCCGGCTGTATATTGGCCGTTTGTTGTTGCCCAATGACTGCCATTGGTTCGGTGCAGCTTGCGCATGCCCCACGCCCACCTCAACCTATGTCTTCAGTGGGGGTATAGAGGCGGACTAAACGGCATCCATAGTAATGGGTCCGACTGACAGCTNTTTGCTTACCCACGCTATAATATGCGCTCTCGACAGTCGTTGTCATTTGAGAATAAAAACCTCCATGGGGAGAATCACACCCTCGAAATCCGGGCCAACAGGCTTCGTGGCTACCAGTTAGACCACCGGGGCGACCGACTGTCGACTTGTTTATGTTGAGAGTCTTCGGATGACATGGTTGATAGTGTCCAATCTGAGTGGATGGGATTAGCATGTATCTATATGTGCCTGGTGCGCAAACCCTGTACCACTACTCGAGCGCATTCGGATGGCTTAGTACGTCTCTCTGTTTTAGGTAGAATTGATTCGAAGCGCGTGTTGTTCAGAACGGCCAATCACCTTGTTGACGGTAGGAACCGTAGCCCCCCCCCCCAGCGATTGCCTTTGACGCGTTAAATCATGATCAAACTATGACGCACTGTGGACGTCTATGCAGATATTTTAGGGGAAACCAAAACTTTAAGTACAAAGGGGACTTCATGCGTGCTCACCGACTGCAGCCGTTTCAAAACGCATATTAGGAGGTGGAACAGAATATTCACCACGTAAAGCTGGTGTTCGCAAACAACATATTTGAAATCCCCTTAAAATGCGCCGACTCTTACGACACCGGCGCATGGATTCATGGAATCGGAGGCCGCAAGGTGTGTTCCATTATTTCACTTCAAGTCGAGTTCGATTCAGTACCATGACCGTGCTGCGCGCCGCAGCGGTCGATATCCACACACAGCCTTATCTGAACGGTGATGCCTTTATTGTTGGTGGTGTGGACAACCTACGTTATGATGTTTGTGACGTACGCGATCTACAGGCAGCCTTCGTACACGCTTACATGCTGTGTTTGCTTCACCGGCACTCTTCATGGGTTTATGATGTTTATAGACTTATCCGCTCTCCATGAACGTCTCAGTGCGTGCCGACTGTCGTGTAGATTACTTGCGTGGCTCTGAATCATGAGTGTGCACTGACCACTTGCGCGGTGTACTCATCAATCTCTTCATGCGATCCGCGATTCTACAGGATGCCGTCCCGGCTGTATATTGGCCGTTTGTTGTTGCCCAATGACTGCCATTGGTTCGGTGCAGCTTGCGCATGCCCCACGCCCACCTCAACCTATGTCTTCAGTGGGGGTATAGAGGCGGACTAAACGGCATCCATAGTAATGGGTCCGACTGACAGCTTACTGATGCACATTTGACTATCAGCGGCATTCCAAGTATCTCATGAACCCTGTTCTCAACACATGGTGAAAAAAAGTGCCCCTAAATACGTCGTGTGTCCACGAGAGAAAGGAAATAGCTGTGTGGACCATACGTGACAAAGTTCGTGCTCCCTCCGGCGATTTCCAGCGTCAACTATTTCATACCGAATCTGCCAATGATTTGACCTCAAACGATTGGACGGAACGCGGACCTACGACCGTTGTTGTATTGGATAATCTAATCACGACGCTTCTATATATATATACGTACGTAACGCTCGTGGCGTCGAATGGAAAATGTCTGTTACCGGCCTAGAACAGAGCACATAAGTTTTCCAAACTTCGCAGTAAAAGGCTTGACGAATTGACTGGACCTCTGCCCCTTGGCCAATAACACGCGCCCGTGTCTTTTTGGTCATCCAGAACCGAACCCGTGCCTTACTGGTGAAGATTCGCTATGTACTCCAGGATCTGCGGAAGTGTGAGTGGACTGTATATGAGACGTCTGGAAACCATTGTCTAGGACAGAAAATCTCGTGATTTCCCCCAGACCGTAGCTGTATAGGGTTGAAGTTATTCGTGTCAGCTCCCCTTCAAACGTTTTGCCGCGCGTCTATCTTCGATTTTACTTGGACTGCCTCGCTCACGATGGCCAACGCTCTTCATCTACAGTGGTTTTGGTAGGAGCATCAACATAAGGTGGACCTGAATACTTCGAGTAGATAGAAAGCTTACCTTGAATATATCAACTCGAACGAAGTGTACTGGATGCCATGGCGAATACTATATAGCTGGTACGCCGATAATTTGCTTGGTATGCCGCCGGTATCAGGAGAGTTTCACAACGTGGATTTGTGCGCATATCACCGAGTACACCATAGACTACACGGTACATTAACCGTATACATTCTCTTTCCCCCGTCTTCCTCTGTACAAAATACAGAGATTTCTCCAAATGCGGTGTTCGTGGCTCGGACAACACTGATCTCCAGATTTGCCTCGACATAATCGGACGCGAAAACATTGTCACCATGTACGTTTTCTTGCTGGTGCGGGGGGAAGCAAATACGCCGTCATCGGTCTGACGTTACGCGTATTATGTTGATACGCGAGATGAAGTAGAACCCCGCTAAGTTGGAGTTTTCGTCATCTTGGATTACATAACGTGTAATTGTTGGTAGTACACTCGTGTTCTCATTGACGTAAGTTTGTTCGGGTGCATATTGAAAATACATGGTATGGATTGCAGAGCTTTCGTTCGCTCATTGTCGACGGTGCTCATAACGTACAAGGGTCCTGGTCAACCATTTAGGGTACCTTTACGGCCCAAGACTACGTTATGTGTTTTGTCCCGTCTTCGAAGACATGCGCGAGTGACTGATGAATACTTGTACACGTAATACAGCTTGGCTTCGAGAGGTGTTGCCGACATAATGACATGGTGTATTTCGTACTTTTCCGACAAGTTAGGCCGCTCGATCCAGCACTATCTCGCCGATGTGACCTATATATGGGGATATTCGGAGTGTGTACACATAACACCAGGTATAGCACAAGCCATCGTGGCCCGACACACTCAGATTATTTCGATCCTAACAAATGAAAATATGCTTCACGTTGCGTCTTTTACACAGCGCGATGGAATTCACCGGCGTGGGAGATATCGACGCTGACACTTTCAAGGATATGGCAAATCTTCAAACCTTGTGAGTGGGCGAATGAGCATGTATTTTCTCTCGGACAGAGACAACCGATAACCAGTGTCACGAACGTTGCTTTAGCCGCCGCCGCCGTAAAAATACTCGAATGCCGACGTTCAATGGGTGGTTATCGTTAACAGGTTCACCGAGTCTTCACACGCCCATCTTAACCTTACGTCTCCCCCGAGGTGTACGGGAATATACCATGCGTAGACCTTGCGATCCTCCTCACCCTTAACACACATATTAGCTATGCACCTACCGTGGGCCGATCACGGGTCCCATTCTAAGCAAACAACCATGCCTTTGGGGCAGTGTTCTAGTTTCGGGGGATATCTGTATGGTGTCTGGAGCGCACGTTGAGCAGCCACAACCTGTTATCCCGAACAGCGGTAAAACCGAGTTATGCAGCATATCATATATATATGGCATTTTGTCATCGAAGAACCTACCAACTCAAACACGCCTTGCCGATTTGCAGATTCCCCAGCCCGTCCCGTGTAGAGATTCATTCAGGCAGATATCCGATCTTCTGGATATCACGCAACCGAGTTTTCCACAACTGTTTCGTCCCGGACTGCTTCAAGTCGCGCAAACGCCCGATAACTGTGGGAAGTACAATGTCGCCCCAAACAACTGAACCGAGAAACCCAACATACCCACACGATATAGACACACTTATATAGCCCAATTTCAACGGCATATTGAAACGTATGCCTAGCAAGGAAGTTAGTGCAATCACGAATTCAATTTTCCATTTGAAACGAAAACCTAGTGCCTGTGCGAAGTGTAGTTATAACGGAAAAACCAAGCACGGCTTGATCAACAGGCAATCAATAAATAGCCATGATATCATATAGTATCCTTCTCATGACGTTTGTGGCAAGATTGGCTAAAGACGGACTGCACACACCAGATTTATCTATGAACGCGTTCGACCGACCACGACATTGTTTTAAACATTGCAAGAATAGTGCAAGATGTATAGTCAATAATCAAGAATAGTGTACTACTGAACCTTGATGGGTTTGCTATTATGTGGTCGAGAGGACTTGCCGGTGCATGATTGGTACTGTAATACTCCTGACCTATATTCTTGACAAGGGTGCTTGACTGAAAACCAAAGGCCACGATAACGATAATGTAACAGGTGCAACTAAACCCACCCTGTCTACACAAGTACCAGACCATATACCGAGTGCATGGGCATCTTCTCAAACAACAATGGGGTGAATAAAGTCGAATCGTTTCAAAATGAAACCTACACAGTTGCCACATCTACACGACCTTCGACCTGGTGAGCATCTGTGGAGCACGCCACGAATGCCTTATCGTGGGAGGGGTGCAGCGCGTGGCTGCTGGGATAATATTGCACAGTATTGCACGAATAGGGATCTCACCTTCTCGACTGCGACATCATAAGTCTATGTTCCGTTGAACGGTCTCATCATCTCGACTGCGACATCATAAGTCTATGTTCCGTTGAACGATACTGCTTTAGAAAACCAAATATTGAAAGACATACCAGAACCTCTAATGTCTCACATATTAGTAGATCAAAGCTGCGTCTATATGTGTGCAGATCAATGGACCCAGCAATGGACGTTCTGCCAACCCCACGGGTATAAATGTGATGTTTATGCACAGGCTTGGGAACCGATTGGATTTGCCGTTGTGACACATGATGGCTTGCTACCTGAAACTTATGAGGCAGTGCTACTTGCACCGTATGATATACGTGTGATGAATGCTACGAGCCCCCACATGGAACCTATTGTACTATCGCTGTCTGACGCACCCGATGCTCTTACCTGCCCTATCACGAGCGTGCTCCACTTTGTTGACTATGGTTGCCGACCAAGAGCTGCAGTAGTGCAGGAGACACGCACATATGCCCAGTAGGGTGTGTGGGCCTTAGCATTTTCGGGTGTGGTTCAAATGTCGATCAATTTCGACCAATGAAGCATTGCAAAACCGAGGTGTAGGCCTCTCTTCTAAGACGCAGACGGCCAATCTGGACCAATTGGTAACCTTCTGTACATGATAGGGTCTACGGATACAACAACGCTTTGTTAAGCGGCGAATCCACCGAAGGTCCACACGCACGAATATCAAAGTAGAGACCCAGTTGATTGCACCGAAAAACACTCTAGAGACTATAATCACGCGGGGTTGCGTCGATTATACATTCCACTAAAACAACGCACCTACTGCAGTAAGGCTGTGTGCAGACGCGTGCTACGGTAGAGGTAGCACTTTTCGGCTGAATCAGTTTCTGAACGATCGGGCTGCCCAACTTAAATTCGTCGGACTTTCTTATTTGTGACGAATATTGTTTCAGAGTATACTTCGGCCAAGAAATTTCTCATCCGGCAGAACGTTTATTTTCCTCCAAAATCATTTTTTCGGTGAGGTACGACGCTCCTTAAGTGAGGAGCTCAGAAAAAACATGGTGTACCTCTATCGTAGCATGCGTCTGCACCAAATGCATAGGAAACGCTTTATACACCCCCGTGAATGCTCACGTTGTGAAATAGTGTCCGGCTACTCTGCTGTAAACGTTATTCATATATATTTGTGCCATTGAAGCAGTAGTGATGGTGCTGCATATGGTACTGGTACGGTTAATGCTTTTATATTCGAGTGGTACTACTACTTCTACTCTTGCAGCTGCTACAGTTCCTACGTTGTTTTTCCGGTAGAGGGCGAACATGCTCTAACACCCCATGTAATGACTATTTGAAAAGAGATCCCACCCGTATCACGTGCTGTAGTTTTGGGCACTTATCAATGTGACCCAGGCCAGTAATGAGGGGTTCATCTCGAGCCGACGGGGGGCATAAAAACGTTTTTGTTCACGAGCCGTACAATTATTAGATCCACTCGGGACTTTCATGCATCATGTATTTAGAGTAAGATCAGCTCGCACCGTGGTGTCCTGTCGGCGGGCAGCGCTGGTTCCGCACAAGGCGGCTTCACAACGAGGGAGGGCCCCAGCAGGTCACTCGGACGGCCGTCGGCGGCCACCCCCCGCAGAGTGCCCGTCGAACCCAAACGTTTGCGATACTGATATGCGTGAAAATACTCTAACGCAAAACAAAATTTAAATTTGTTCTAGACGGGATCGTTTTACCGGTTAAAGGACAACAACAAACACCGCATTTCCAAGTTGTTTGTTTAATAATGCTCGCCACAGTTGTAACGGGTACTATTTGGCTGGTACTACTAAGGCCGGGGATCCTCCGCAATGGCTATAACAACATCCGTACAAAACGTTAGCATTGACAGGAGATATGGCGACGTTTACGATCGTATCAGTAAAACCCCCCACAAATACAAACCGATGCGCAGGTTAGCCAAGTACAGAACATACAATAAAATGAAGTGCCAAGAACTTGCGCCTGCAGCGCGGAGTACGTCAAGTGCTTGAGACGGTTCTAGAAGCGAAGAACTCGCAAGGGTTTGTTACGTACAGAGAGACGTGTTGCGCAGAACGCCATAACGTATTGCGCTCTTAGTAATTTGCGTTAAATGTTGCAATGGGATAACGACACCAGCGCAACACCTGCCGGCAGCTCTGTTTTCGACCCACACCTGAAATACGAGTGACCAGTGATATTAACGTCGCCCGTTTTTCAATGTTAGCATATTTGGTAGCCGGTCTAAACAGTCCGCATCTGCGACAGCTACGCAGACGCTTTCGCCGAAGTCACCGGCGTTGTTTCGTGCCACCAAATCAGTGCCCATATGTTCTAAATGAAGCTGCGACAAAGAGCTAACTTGACTCAGTGAAGTAAACAATAAACACCTCTGAGGTAACAATACGGTTCCCTATTTGACACTACTGCTAAAATACACATATAATCTATACATAAAAACCCTCGTATCCGTATCCGGCCAAGTCGTTGGATGGATTAGGCAACAGGGGGCGAAACAGCGCATGCATGCACATGCCCCACCTCTTCACCATTCAAGCAAGCACATTCAACTTCCTATTTTTCCCTGCATACCTTGATCTGTTGGTAATTTGTTCCTGCGCTGCACGCATGTGATTGCCCAGGTCTCTATCCCGCACTCCGTCAGCCGAAGTGAACGCCGGGATCTCCGGTGATTTGGCGTCCCATGCGGACTCGTAAGTGGAAATATATCCGTATGGTTTAAACAATTGTTCGCGAAAATTATTATGTATAGGCCGTATGCACGGCGATGTTAATGTTTAAGGTGGCGCCACTCTTGTCGGTATTAGGACCGCAGTATCGGTTGTATTCATTGGAAGAGAAGCGTTTCGTTCGCGGTGCACTTCCCGAATTTCACATTACCGGGGAATTGTATCAAGAGAAGATATACGCAGTACGAGATACACATAAATATACAGCTACACGTTATCGTATCATGAGTATTCCCACGGTAGGGGTACCACTTTTAGACTCAATATTTTCTGACCGGTTGTGCTCCTCACGTGAGTAACCAACGGATACTATTATACTATTATTATTTTACTGGTATATTTGTTTTTGGACTACCGCATTGGAAGGTTTGGTCGGGTTGCGCGAACGAACGTTTCCAAAGTCATGTTTCGGGTGAGCTATTCAGCTCCTCATGTGAGGAGCTCAGAAAATTCTGCTGCGCCCCTACCGTGGGGTGACTCTTAGATGTATCCTTTCAAGTTAATATTTGAGGTGCTGCTTATTCGTATCAAAAACTGTTTTGGTGACTATATTCCATGCAAAGTATGTGTTTCGGCTTAGGGTCAGTTCCCCAATCTGACGCTGTCGTCGTAAGGAACGTTCAACCATGGACGTAGCACGAAATGGCGTACTCCCCGCAGGTTAATATTAAGTATCATGCGTTGTACTTTGATGCATGTCACTCCTCGGCCTTTTGAAGTGATGGGAACAGGCGGCTACAAGAAAGCGGCAGCGGAACAATCGATGTTGGCGCTTTCCAGGGTTTGGCATCTCTTGAAAGTTTGTGAGTGAGAGACTAACTAGGAATTGGAAGGGGCTCTCTCCGCAGTCGCGCGTCGGTCATATGTTGAATTGATGTAGTTGGTCTGAAACTACTGCGAAACAAATGAGGCGAACGTACAAGACCGAGTGCAGGTATAGTGGTCACGCAATACAGACACGGTTCGGATATAGGGCAAAACTAATCACGACCGGCCGAGGTACAAGAGAAGGAGAGCTTGAAACACAACAAACCTACTAATGTAGACGTTACGAGAGGTATGCACCGAATGCAGTCTCACAGCACTGCAGTGCAACCGATAGTCCTATGACACGAAACCAGCCGATATCTTTCGTGCAACAGTCTCATACTTTCGTGCTTCGTCTAGAACGACTAGTCTGCCTCTCATACAGGTACTACTACTGCCGTTAATCGTGGATGTTTCGCCGCAAGCGTCTTGTAATGTCGCAGACAGCAGTGGTTTTGACAGCGTGCTCGAGCAGATTTGTAGTACTCTCTACTTCGCAGATATGGCGTAGACTGTTACCCAGTAATAGCCATTGTACACCTTAGATCGTAGCTCATCTAGCTCGTCCTCGTTGTGGTTGCTTGGACGCGGGCTTGGATACGACGCCACACGGTCTCTCGGTTATTTGTTTAGTCCGATTTCGTTCACAAGTGTAACTTTGTACCGATCTGCCCGCCCGATCTGCCCGCCCGGATTCTTATCCGTGACTGTTTTGTCTTTTTCGCTTGAATGCGACTAATCAGGGGCCTCGTCGACATTGGGTTGACTACTATAGAGGCAGGCCTCTTTGACAATTTGGGAGTCCTTGAGAGCTTGTGAGTGCATTTGTAGTTAAAGTTTTGTGTGGATATCTGAAGCAATGCTTCGCTACAGGTAGTGGATTTCTGGAGTGGAACATTTGAGTTTATCATACAGCAGTATTCTCGGCAATACTGTCGACAGAAAATGGGAAGTATTCGAAGCAATTCATAATATTTGTGATTGTACAAGAAAACCGAACAATTCTCAATACGTTTCCATGAAAATTCAGGTGATAGGACACATGTTACGTTTACCGGAGGACTGATACTGCAACTGCTGAAACTGCGGCACTTCTACTGTTGATGTACTGTAGTTACTGCTTCTTCTCCTATCTGCGGACAATACGTACTACCATTTGTAATGTTGCAGTTTAACCGCTACTAACTAGTACTTCTGCTGTGACACAGCTACTTATACTCCTGCTTCTGCCTCTCTCACGAATGCTACTAAAACTGCTGCTGCGGCCACAACTATTGTGGATCCAGCTATTCGCGCTCTACACTACTACCAAACAACCTGCAAACTTAACCACCATCGCTCTGCACGCAGTTACTACTTCCGACAAGCGTACAGTCGTTGGATGTACTGTCACGTTTTACGGCCTCGCAATAAAAAGTTAATCCTCGGTGAACTTCAACATTCGTGGAGACGACAGTGGGAAGTGCACCTTCGTGGCAAATACTTTCGCGCGTGTTGCGTTAGCATTCCGTGCGTGGGCGGGGTTTGCTAACATGCCGCGTACAATATGTACTGTCCTCACCCACACGCCGAAATTTGGTGACCTGTACTAGCAAATAGGCTGTAGGCGTGCATATTAACACAACAGCCATTAGCTTGCGCCGCCGACGCTTGCATCGTACACTGTGGCTGAGATTTTTGCATTGTTTTTACCGCGGACTATGTATGTCGTCCGTACGTCAGTGCAGTTAACACCACCATTCGTGTGTTGTACAAACATGGTTCTCATTATTACGACAAGGACGTACGTCACGATAGTACACACGTTATATATAAACAAGGTTCCCGTTCAGGAAATATATAAGCTGGAAATTGCGGCAGTGTCGCAAACTGGAAGGGGATCGTAGCACAAACAGGTTTCGTCGCTGGTACCAGTTACGAAGTCGCACGTCAGCGACAGGCAAGATCGAATATAGACGAAGTAGCCACCGAACGAGTGAACGGGAAACAAAAACCGACCAGCCCAAACAAGGTTACAACATGATATGTAATTATTTATATATTTACACAAAATAACTGTCTGACGTGTCTGATTTAAGAGCCCTCGTGCAACCAAAGGGCGAGACCGAGTGTGTACACAAACCCCGCTAGACATAAACGTGGTGTGCCCTGCAGTACTACATCTTAGGTTTCGAGCATGTAGTGTACTTTGGCTATTTTTAGCACCTACATACGTTGTTGATTGTTTACGGAATTTCGAGTCATGACTGGCTGTACGCAGAGAATATCGGATCATCGACTTTTCAGGCGCTGCTACGTTTAGTGACAATGTGTTAATGGTTGGTGAAACGACGCGTTTCGAGCTTATCCCATATCGAGGCCATGGAAGCGGGGGACTGGCGCCGTTCACGCAGCGAGACACCCCACTCCCAAATGAACGGTGTGTTGATACGTTGTATTGTGACGTACATGGCTCCGTTGGCGCGTGTTGGTGGTGGATGCAGGGACCTGCAGGACAACGGCATTGACACGATCGAAGCTGACGCTTTCAAGGATTTGATATCTCTCCAAGCCTTGTGAGTGAGCGAGTGCGGAATTTCTTCCTCTCGCCCTGAGGCAGTCGCGGTGTTGACATCTGCCTCCGTCTGTTGATGGTTCCTCATCATGAAGTATTTTCAGCGAGGTACTACCGTCATCCAGAGTCCGAGTCCTCTTTGGTAGCGAAACGGGATATAGGAAAAATTGGCCTCCCACCTGGCCGTAAGGTCAACATGCGCAAAGCAGTACACTGATAGTATATGTTTGGTTGCTCCAGAGGGTGCATTAGTAGCAGTGAAAGCCCAGATCTCCCCGGCTGTATTCTCGAGCGTGTCTCCCGGGAAGGGGGGGGGGTTGTACGCTTTGTTTTTTCGATTACCACAGTTGTAGGTAAGGACCGGCTCTTCAAAAATATAGGGGAACCCCGCTGCAACCGAGGAATACCATAATACCGCACGTAGTGGTTCAGGTGTGTTCAAATATCGCCATCAAACTGCCAATCAAACAAAAACGCTGTGTACATTGTGGTACGTAGATATTGCCGCATTCGATGTTGTCCACATGCCGCGTACCGGGCCGTATGCGGCCGTGAGTTCGTTCCTGAGCAGGTAGTTGCAGTCAAAGAGCCGGTTAAGGTTTTCGATATTGTGGAGCTTGTTTGGGTGTATTTGAAGGGTGCCGGACCACCAGTTCAGAGAAGACGACGCATATACTTGGTCAATATTGCGCTGTCAATACAAGTTTCCCGAATAACCACCTCAGGCTCCTTCAAAATAACGCTCTGACGACTCTTCCCGCCGGCATTTTCGAGAACCTCGGGTCTGGCTCGTCACTGGAGACACTGTGAGTGCTTCTGCGCCCTGTCCCACACGCAACACGCCTGGGAACAAGTTAGAACGTTACCAACTTCGGACACAATTACCGCCATCTGTCATGTGCATATGATAACCACAACTCCATCACGACATAATATCAGTGGCCGTTGCCATCCACGCGCTTGAACTAATTATGCCCACTTTCGCTTCGCAACTGTATTTTATCTCGTTCAGGGTTCTGAGTGGAAACGACGATCTACAGTGCGTTCCCACAGTGTGAGTTATCTGTGTAAGGAAAGCTATTTTGTTTTGTAGCCGTGTGTTATATAGCTCCCTGTAGTTTGACTGTGATGTCGAACACCCTAGCGGACCGCGGTTGGATTCGGGTACATGCTGGCAAGATTCGTTGTTTAAACAATGGTTATGTTTCAGGGCTTTGCACTGGCACAGTGTGTACTGGTAGTAGCAATCTCCTACAGTAATTCACCCAGCCGGTCTTTTCACCAGTGCGCTATACTTTTGCGCGTCCAAGATATATGCCATTTGTTTGTACAGAAACCAAGCGAATAGCATTTAAGAGAAAACAGGACGCAGGCGCTCTCCGCCACTCTCTTGCGGATGGGGTTTTTGCCCCGCTCTTGCTTTCGCTATTTTGTTTGTGTTTGCTGTACGTTCTCTGCGTTGAAGGCTTAAGCGGCACGTTTTTGTTTGTGTTGCGCATTTAGTTTAGATGATTTCGAGTCAATGTTTGTCCCTTAAAGCAACATTATCGATCCCACTCTTTCATTAATTAGTTTGCTAATTTTAGGCCAGGTAGCTATATCAGATCCCCGCTCAATTGTCGCTGTTTAGAGAAATGCTGGAAAACTCCGTTTGAAATAGTTTAGTAAAAACGTGGCCGTTGCGTAAAATGGATTGGATGTTCTGTTAGATCAGGCTGAGTAACTGTTTTGTTTAGCAATACAAAATAAACCTAAGGCACGTAGTAACTCGGATATTATCACACCGGGGTCCCTTTGATACGTCATAATATTATCTAGGTGAGTAGTCAGACTTCCCCCCGAGAAACCCCGTCTTCATTTCCTCCCTTTCCTTAGCCAAACACTAACTTGAAAACAAACAGATTTGTTTGCAACCTCAACATAATGCCCCGCACAACAAACGGCTTGCGTAGCTGACACCGGTTACCTTTCCCGTCCCTTTGTTTTACTAGGGCGGTTTTTCGTTTTGTTTTTTGTCATGGTTGTGTTCGTGTTTGTTTTGTATTTGTTTCGTTAGTAAGAGTGTACTACTCTCTGGCTTAAGGATATGAGCGATGAAGCATCACAACACAATATTTATCGGAGCGATGTATAACATGCTTGTACGAAACCCACTATTATGAAAATGTTAATATCATTGACTCAGGTTACATGTAATTTTCATCAATTGCTCCTGGTACTTCTCTGTGTCCGTGATCGCAGACAACTGAGAGCTGGTCTAAGCGTTGATTGAGATAGGGGATAGGTTACACGCGCGAGATGTTTGTTTTACTCCGGCAGCGCCTACAGCACCCCCCCCCCTTATCAGCCGGGACAGTATCTTGCTCTACTCGAATGGTCTGGATTACGTTAATGAGAGAATAATCGCTATTGACTGAGTCAGACAGTGCTCAGCCCTACTATTGTATGACTGGGAAGTTTGGAACGTGTTCGTCCACCATCGTGCGTTCTGTGATTTACAGTGCTGCCGCAAGGGCGAAAATCACTATGCCGTACGTAGGATATTATCCGTGGGGTGTGCCGAAGTATAGGTTCGCGCGATATGTGCGCTGGAATTTGTGCCAGGTACCACTCGGTGTATCAAGGCCCCCATGTGTGTCCAATAAGCGCCTCTAATTGACGATTAGGCTAAACAGTAGTTTTCCGATTCCACCTCACCCTCCGTTCCGCGTTCCGGTGTATGCAGCAATTCGCCCTTCTCTGAGGAGCTGCCAGCTACCGCTAACTTTTGCGGTAAGCATATGCGGGGTCAAGGAGATGGTGCCAACCATGTTGGAATATAGTCGTCGATGTATATGATAGTATTATATTCACGTTCGTGTCAACATGTCGTTCAAATGGGATGTCGACGATGTGTCCGCTCGAGAGTAAGTGCGGTATAAATGCTGCTCCTCCTGCTCGATCTTCCAATTAACCGCAAGGCAGCAGTGGTACAAGCAGTAGTTCGTCTTAATTTGTTTCACGAAAATAATAGTTTGCGGCAACCGTTTAAGTTATAGTCGGGATTATAAGAGAGGACACCGCCGGGAAAAACGTTCACCACGGGTGACCCAATGGCGTGACTAGGAGTATCTCGAACGGTTCCATTCACCGTTTGATAGTTTTTATCGCACGATGTTAACTGGTGCTATGTTCGAAGAGGGGTGACTTACGTTCATTGTTTCAGCCAATCAGAGCTATTCGGTGGAGGGACCAACCTTTTGGGGAAAACGCTATAGTTCGTTAGGCTTTGGGGTCTCGACAAAAGCACGGCCTGAGATTGGCATTTACACTCTATTGAGTGTTTCAAGTTTAAACCTAATATTGGAGGAGGCACAGCGGCACTCGCCCGGCTCGCCCGACTCGCTTGTTTCGCGGTTGTGAACGATGGGCAGCCCCCCTCCGTGGTAGAAGTTTGTTAGCAATCGCCGACAACGTGCCAATATTCCCGATGCGTTTCGCATCCTGTATTAACCTATGGTGTTTTTTCAAACCCATGTAATTACTCCCCAACAGAGTGTACCCCAGCCACCGCGGTGACGTGCGACGCAGACGTGGAAGTGTGTGCTGCGGGGGCTGTTGGCTACATCTGCAATCCTGGTAAGAAGTTAATGGCTGGAAAATCAGCGAACACGTAGCTCCTGCCGCTGATGTGTATGTACTCCCTGTACATCAACAGATCGGGCGTAATTATATGTGAAGCACGACGAAGTTTTACCTCGTAGCCCGGAGTTTGCCCACACAGTTACATTCGGCTTGCAGGTTGTTTGTTTTTAACTGTAGAGGCACCGATGACGCATGCTACGATAGAGGTGCGACCTGTTTTTTTCTGAGCTCCTAACTTGAGGAGCTCCATACGTCGCCGAACAATAGGTTTTGGAGGAACGTAAAAGTGCTACCCGATGAAACATTCCATGGCCTGAGTCTAGTATGAAACATACTAAAAAACAAAAATGAAATTCCGACGAGTTTGGGATAAGGAGCATCATTATCATTCGGAAAAAGGTTCACCTTAAAAGTGCTACCCACCTCTCTTGCAGCACGGGTCCTATAGTCACGACCTTGCAAAAGCGTACTACAAGAAACGTACAATATAGTTCATCTATCTGTAGAATGCGCGAAAGGTCTGGTCTCAACCCAGCAAACAAACCGACGAGTCTTGCAGCCGCTGGTTTTCTTAACGTCGTTGACATTTGAATATATGTCATGCTTCTGTCGTAATCACTCAAGACCATCGTTCGTGGTGTACTATCATTTTTTGTACCGGGTAAAATGTCTGGTATTGCCATGCCTGTTATGTATATGCTTCACAGATGCATAAGCTATTGGAGTCTTAGACGTGTAAAGCACAAACTGACGTTTCTGGAATGGTATTGTTTGCATGCTCACGCTTTCTCAGCACCCCTATTCAGTACCGTTGTTACTTTGAGAAACGGAGGCGCTTACGCTCCAATCATTGGTCACTATTCGTGTATACCTGGAATATATACGAAGTTGAGGTCGATACGTGTATTGAAGGCCCAACTGAAACGACTTGTAGATAGAAGAGACGAGACATATGCCCCCTACTGCAAACCCTCCATAGCAAGGATACGTGTAAAATAAGGTTGCCGACAAAAAGTTGGTTCTTGCTGGGAAAATGAGTATGAGTGGCGACAAGGTCGAACAAATTTTAGTCCAATAACATTTACCCCTATTACGTCTGCACCCGCCATTTCTCTCGCCGTCTCTGCGCCTGCAATGCCGAAAACGATGACCACACCGTTCAACCAAGCTCCTATCAATGAAGGTAGGAGACCGTGTTTCCCCAAAAAGCCCGGTACATCATTTACCATCACGACCTCATAGTACTCGTTTCGTTTTGTTTCATTTGAATATAGAGTTATTTTCACTATCGAAGTCATGGAGTAAATATCGGCGCGTAGGACGCTGTTTATTTTGTGCAACCTATACCGAGTTATTTCCAGTATCACAGGCATTCCAGGCGTTGTTCAGGCCAACACCCAGATTCAACGGTGCTAACAACAATTGCGCCTTCATTGGTTGTGCTGATAGCCTTCACACAATATAATGTTTGAAGTATGCAGTCTTCATTTAAACGTCGTACGTGGGTAGATGCACTCTTCGCCCGTGCCGAAACGCCATACCGGTAATGCGGTTTGTAGAAGATACTGCTTTACTGCCCACCCTCCATGCGCTGCATCAAGATGTGCACCCGTTTATGTGTCACGGCATATTTATATAGTCGCTCATTGTATGATTTCCCGTAGGCGCCAACACAAGCAATAACATTACCAATAAAGTAGAGTACGCTCTAGTCTCCTCATCTGATATACGCGGTGTAACTGGCTGTCGTCCCACCCGCGCACTCGGCGGGTGTCGTCGCCCCATGTATATCAATTATTTCGCACAGCTTGCACGGTCGACAACGACTGTGACACGGCCAACGGCGAGGTATGCTGCCTGCGGAGGAAGGTCTGCGAAGACCCTAACGACATCGACGCGGGTGCTTGCGGTGAGAAGACTAGAACAATATGCATTTGAGAAAATTATATCTCCGCGCAGAAAGTAGTATTACCGTTGCCAAGAAGATGTAGACACTATACAAGTATTCCATTAACGGTGGTGTTGGGTGGTCCGCGGCGGAGCATGTACGTACGGGAGTGTTGAGCGAGTACTATGTAGCTGAATTTGCACGGGTCGCTTCTGCGCTATACCCCCTTCTGGGTAATAGTGTATAGCGACGTAGAACAGCTGCACGGCAGAACGTGATTGGAGTGAGATAATCGGCCGAGAGTCTGCTTTTTCGTGAGCCTGGTGTGCCCTTACGTACGATGTGCGCGTTTTATAGACCCGATTCTTGACTACCCCAAACTCCTTTCCTCTCCGCCCCCCCCTGTAAGGCGACCCGCACATGACGGGCTTTCGGGGACAGAAGTTCGACTTCGTGGGCAAAGACAATCGGTGGTACGCGGTGGTGTCGGACCTTCCGTACATGCACCTCAACATGCGCGTTACGACTCCGGTCCCTTCTGTTCCCGAGATCACATACATCACCGGAATATCTGTCGTCACCATGGACGCCGACGGCCTGGAGCACACCATCGTCATCTCTGTCGCCAACCCGCACAGTCTTGAGAGCTCCTGCCCCGTGGGTACGTCTCCCTGCCTCGGGGATGGGGCCCTCAACGTTGTCGTTGACGGAGAAGAGTCTCTTATTGCACCCGGCGAAGTTACGGTTGCCCCAGGAGTTGGGATTGCCGCCGTAAACCTTCCCGGGGCCTGCCGAAGCTTTGGGTTCGAGAAGTACTGGGAGCGCAAGAAGCTTGAACTGCTGTCGCAGTCTCGTCGCAGGCTTACTTCGATGGACATGGATGACATGTCTAGTTGGGTTCTCTCAGACCTCACCGCGACTAATAAAGTGGAATGTGCAGAGTACGTCGCTGCTGCTACGGACGTTGGAGGTGCTGGTATGTTCGCCAAACAGTCCGAGCACGTTTCGTTCCAGATCACGACTCCTACCGCCAAAATTCGCTTAAGCCATGGCAGGCTGCACCAGCTGCCCATGCGGGATCCGACGGACCAGTTTGATCTTCCAGACCACCTGACATGGCAAATGAACTTGGCCATTGACCACAGCGTCATGAGCCTCGACGCCACTGGTATACTTGGCGAGACGTTGGTGCCTACTGTCGATAACAACGGTGCACGCATCATGGAGGGCATGGACGCCATTCGCGGGCAGCAGGAAGATTGTGAGTATGGGAAATGACGCACTAAGGCTAATTTTAATGCAGTCGGAAACGTGGATCGAAAAAGCCGGTTTCCGATTGGAGACAAAATTGGGCTTTCTTATACAGTTGAAAATGAGCTTTCTCGATCCCAATTTTTCGATTGAGAAATCCAATCCACGATTCCCGTCGAAAAACTCGAGTTTTTCGACGAGTTTTTCGACGGGATTGGTGGATTGGATTTCTCAATCGAAAAAGTTTTTGAAGCTCACCGCATCTCTCTTCACCCCTCCAAACACACGATCACACCACCCAGCGGCAGCCTAAACACCTGTCCGGTGCTGGGTTGACTGTTCTATTGCTGCTGCTGCTCTCTACTGCTGCTGCTGCTGCTCGCAGCGCAGCACTCCCTAGAGCTCGCGAGTAGGACACAAATCATTTTTCAATTCTCGTATCAACCGCCCCCAGAAAGAGCACAAAAAACTACAAAATCGATCCGATTGACGATAGGAAAGGCATCCAGACACACCCCGTCGAATTTATAGTGGATCGGAAAGTGAGTTTTTCGATCCTCTCAATCCGACGGAATAAGAATTAGCCTAAGTTTCGTATTTTGTTTCGCAAACTACTGACACTCTCCCAAGTAGAAATGTTGTGCGAGATAGAACGTGTTTCGAGTGACCTCGTTCGTTTGATTGGTTATTGTCTCAACGTGGGGTTAATGCCAGAATATCGCACACACGCATGACTAGGTTAAATCAGTGCTGCCAACAAACCCTACGGTTACCAGGTCCCCATTGTAGGCTGAAGCCAAACCTCAAGAAGCCCCCGTGATAACCGGAGGGATATAGCAAATTAGGTATTTCATACTTGGTATTGTATTGCGGGTTTGTACGTCTAGGTGCAGATAACACACGAGATAATACCACCCGCGTTAACAACGTCGTCCCGTTTTGCCAACCCCACTCGGTCCCGACAAACAGATCGCGTCAAGGGCCCCGTAGGAACCATCTTCTCCCAGGGCCAGCGTCACGAGTAGAAACAATCGCGCGTCGATTCTACCGGCTCCGCGTGGCGTATGAAGGATTCTTCGAACGATCGTTCATCGATTTTCGGTATTGAGTTCGGAATCCATTGTTTGATCCTTCGTACCTTAGTTCCGCTCTCACGATCTGTTCGGAAGCGGTATCAGAGGGCGCGTTTTCCTTTTGCTAGCAGGCTTGCCCACAGAAGTCAAGAGGCTCCGTATTGAGGGATATTGCGCGCTAGTGTAGTCTCTCGAGGATACCCTGACAGGTTGTTACGTGCCCCCTGTGTTGTCGAAGTGTATACCAGGCGATCACAGGCGTGGCTGCTTTCCCGTGCGCGCATTCTTCGAGAAACAGAAAAGGATGGCGGAAAGGTACAACAAATGCAGAGGTAGAATGTATTGCTAATATATAATATATATATCGAAGTATAGAATAAACGGTTATGCTGCGGTAGGAGGCGTACGCTGTGGTCAACACAGCATAGTTCTGGCGGGGTGTGTCAACTGAAAATACCCTCATATAAGGTTGTATGGAATACCGATAGTGTTGTTTCCTTGTAATGCGCTTAATTCCACGCGAGTCTACGACAGAAAACAGAGATGACCTATTATCGTCCTAGAAGCAAAAGCACGAACCGTAGTGGGGAGGGGAAAGGAGGGTCTGCTACGCGACCCCGGGTCTGGCCTACGACTAGTCACAGGCGGGAGAGAGAAATGAAGGGCTAAGGCACCTGTTGGTAAAACGAACCACGTAAACGTGGTTATTCCTACTATTAACAACCGGGGAGGTTGCGTGTTCGAATAAGCGTACCCGTTTCGTAAGCGTCGAGGGTTTGGTTTCTGGTTTAGTGCTGGTCGACTGAAGACCTTATTGGAGTGCGCCCCGATCGGTTCACGAAGAAGCGTTGTACGTGTGTAGTGTCTCAGGCGCAAAGCACCAAGAGGTCAGACGTCATCCTTGAATACGGCGAAGTTTGCTTGATAAAGTACAGACGTTTGGGGTACCCGGGAAACAACCACAAAGAGAGGTGGGTAACGTTTGCGGGAACATATGTTCACTTGCGGTGCTTACAACACAATCGGGGGTCTTCTGATGTACGCTTCACGTCGTGGATCATAGGAGATTGGTCTGCGTCCTTAAACCGGTTGGTCGTGTGCCGCATGGAACCGATTAAGAGAAGCGTTCGAATAATAGCTGTCTCGTTAAGACTCACCTTGTTTACCCTCGGTGGAATTGTTCCATACGCGTAATCAGTTAAAACGTCTTCGCATTGCTCAGCTCATAAGATGACGGAGGGATGGATCTACAACGTTCTTGAATGCAACCGATAAAGCCGATTCCCAAAGTTCGCAGACACGATCATGATGCGTGCACGTGCGCTCAAAGACCTCGTCATAGCGATATATTAGCGTAAAACTCTGGGAACTTTGGTTAGCTGAATAGTAAAATATCACTCTACCTCTTTTCATTAGATATCGTTTAAAAACACTGAGTTGACGAGGTAGTTGCATCATACAGCATGAGCACACCCCAGGGGGGGATGCTATCATCCGGTGGGTAAACACTCTGTCTGATGTGAAGACACTCGGCACCCATATATTAAACCAAGCCTTTACGTCCGATATCTCCTGGCAGCACGCCCCGACACACCGTGCTCTGCTAACCCGCCACAGTGCCGCCTCCACAACACCCTTCCGAGTTTCACACGGCCCTCAAGACCGTAGCAGAGTGCTCCTTGGCGCCCCAGGTACGCCAGCCGCCTCAAAAGACGGTTTACGTTGATGTTGCCGCCAGCACCATTCTCCGCCTAAGCTCTAGACAATTGAGCAACTCCCAGTTTTCGTCGTCTTTCAAAACAAGACCCGACGCTTGCACAAGTGGTCTACCACCAAGTTGTCGCCCGTTCATATTTCGTGTTCAGAGCATGATGATAGAACTCCTGCCGACCTTCATTCGGGTGGCTCATGAGCCGAAATAGGTCGCTGAAGGCGAATTCCTCTACAACTATCTGTATCCGATGGCAAATGTCAAGAAACCCCATTCTGATTTTGGTCTTCATCCGACGTATCCCATGTGCTGCACTGCAAGCTGATTCTTCAAAAAAGTTTGTTGATACCTCTGCACGTCTGGTGGACGAAGACGCCTGTCCGAACTGGGTAGCAGTCCTTACAAAGCGCGAACGACATCCACCTGCATTGTCTAGTGTGAAACCCGAAATGACCTCGTATGACCTCTTGCTCGTCCAGTTGGAAAATACTCCGATGCTTGAGTGCCCCACCAGGAATAGTTGCAGCTGTATCTGATTGATAACATGTGACCGTGTGTACCTCAAGTCAGACTAAAAGTACTCGCATACCCACGTGTCCCCGCTGCCCCCCGTAGAAAGCATCCTCTCGAAGGGAGCACTGCATCCGTAGCAGGTCCATCGTGTCAAACATAGTTGTCACGCATGATAATGGTGCATGGCAAGACACGCGAAACACTTAGCACGGACATGATATACGCCGAGGACAGGCAAGCCACCTTCCAACGGGACCCCTGGTGGGTGAAAATCTGCGACGAGGCAATTAATCCAACACTCGAGGAGTGTCTACGTGTCCGAAAGATGTACGGTATACATAATCGGTATCTAGCAGGCTTGAGAAACACGACACCAGAGGGATCTATAAAACGGTTACGACATCAGTTATTGTTTTTTTCGACCACATGTTTCCGTAGTTATCGTATCAACAGAGAAAAGCAGCGCTCAAAACCGGTTGACGGCGTGTATTTTCGGCGTCGGAAAGTCTGCCTATACTAAAAGAAGTACGAAAAAAATAATTTAAGGTTTATTGAAAACAACAAGTATGAGGGAGATTTGTAGGAATACGGCATTAGGACTTTCGTTCGCAAAAAATTGTGAAACACGACACGAGAGGGGTAAATAGAGAACCTCAGTGATATTTCTTGTTCAATAAGCCTGCCGGTTGTCATCGTACTTGAAGAGAACCGCAGCGCTCGAAATAGGGTGACGCAGGTGTAGACAAGTCTGCTCATACTAAAAGCAGTACGAAAAAAGTCATTTTTTGTTTTCATCAAATAACAATTTCTTGGGGACTTAGAGGTACACAGTATTCGGAATCATTTTGCGCAGGTTTGAGAACAGGGCACACGAGGGTTCTAGAGAGAGGTTTCGACATCAGATATCGTTCTTATACACCGCATTCCTTTGTAGTTATCCTGAAAAAGGGGATTAGCAGGGCTCAAAAACGGTTGACGGCATTCTTCGTTCGTGGTCCACAAGTCTGCTTATACATAAAATGGGTTGGGAGTTTCTAAGTTTACGGCATTCGGGATATCGGTTCCTTCCGCAGTCGTAGGCAATACGAGATACCAGCGGTGTATATCGAGGTCTGACCATCAGCTACCTGTGTGTGCCGCACATATGGTCCCTACGTATTAACACCCCAGATAAATGCCCTGCCTGATATTTCTTAAACTTGCACCCTAGAGTTGCCGTTGGTACGAACGCGCAGCACAAACGAAGAACAACCTAAAACACAAAAACGATATAGACTGTTATTCGGTGCATATTTCACCAGTTCCACGGACGATTTCCGACCCCCAATAAAGTCGGTAACTGCTAGTATGCGAGGGTCAGCGATGAACCGGTTATAGAGAAAAACACGGAAGGGGTGTGGACCAGGGGAGGACAGCAGGATCTTAATGGTGGGATATTTCGGAGGCGCACAACTAGCGCAGCAAAGGTGTAAATCCGATTTTGATTCTCGCAATGGACACCATTACATTAACTCGACCTCTACGATTGCGCTACTAGTGACCTCACTATGGGTGGGGCACACTTGCTCTGCTACTCATCAGACTCGAGCGACAGTGCGCTGTGCACGGACGACTCCTTCAAAGGTTTGCCCTGAATCTTGGGCTGTACAAAGATCGTCATGCCGTCTGACCTGCGCCTCCATAGGCTCCCGGACGCTGGTAGTAGTACTGCTGAGCCATACTAGTCCCGACGTTCGTCTCGATGGATGTACCTACACAGGTAAGTGCTGATGGTGTGGTGTGGGTCTCACAGTTCGTGAATTGTTCTTGTCGAAGAAAACTACTGTGTGCACGAGCGCGTCACTCGTGACGAGGATTTCATGGCGGCATTTGTTTCATGGGGGTTATTCTCATCACTGAACTCTGGGTTTCATTGGCTGACTGGTCGGCATGTAAACTGTCTTTGCTCCTCGTGTCAGCCAATCAGGAAGCCCTTTGTCAGGCAACCACATCGTTTTACTTCAATCAAGCGCCTACACTCACACGGCTACATGAAAGGCTTCTCAATACCCACCTTAGCAATGCCATGTTGCTCCAAACCGCAGTGACAGAGACCCCTGAGTTACCCATTAGCTGACCACTTATGAATTTTGAGTACTTTTAAAGACGTTTTTGTTGCTTGGCGCGAAACGGTTATCATATCGTTTTTCCTCGAGATCATCCAATGCGTGATATAGACGATATCGTCAATTGGCGTAGCCTAAACATGATCTAGGATGAAAAGTGCGTGCTCACCGCTAGCATACGTTAGATGTTCTCCACATGGACAGGAGCACAAAAAGCAACAGACAGCAAATGCAGCAGTACAGTGGTACTGTGTTGGACTGTACAAGATTAAAAGGGCATCTCAGCAGCACACCACAAACTCGATAAGACCAAACGCAGTGTGCAGTATTATATTAGGACGCGAGCCGGCGCTGTGCGTGTCACCTCAAATAGACTGGACTCAGAAAAATATTGATCCTGCATGCGACGGATGCTCTACAACATCAGTGATGTCGACAT
The DNA here is from genome assembly GCA_008828725.1 of Saccharina japonica. Lineage (NCBI taxonomy): Eukaryota > Phaeophyceae > Laminariales > Laminariaceae > Saccharina > Saccharina japonica. The sequence continues at coordinate 51,075 of MEHQ01001621.1, forward strand.
GGCCGTTATTCATGTCTTAGTCGGGGTATACTATCTGCTGCTGCTGCTGCTGCTGCTGCCATCCTCGATGTTTCTGCTCCATACTACGTAATCGCTCGCTACGTGGGGTCCATTTCCTTCGTGTTAAAAGCGACGTGGGGTCCAAAACGATTTACAAGAAATGTCATACTCGTTTAAAACGTGAACCAAGACAATAGACAGCAGCGTATGCGATATTTTGGCCGACGCTTTCGGCCGTACAGTCGACCATAGACTGAACACCAACGCCTACACCTGGTGCGTACCTACGCCTGTACCGACTACACAAATGCCATACTTCGTATATACCTATGATAGTCATCGGCCGAAGTAGACTCGCGGATCCGTTCCGTAGCCGACCGCTTCTCGGCCCGGCATATTTACCGGAGCGTGCACCAGCCTCGTGTACACCGGTAAACTCGATTTCGGTTGTCGGGTTGGACACCATGCTAAACAATGTTCGTCTGGTCAATATAGGTCAAGGGTAGTTTGTGGTACTTGTTTCCCCTTGTGTGTTGCCTCTCTTTATAACCGATATCTGGAGGTCACCTGACCATCCTCAACTTCGGATGAACACACGATTCAGCTTACATCAAACACGTGCATTGACACCACCTAGGTCCTTGTGCTGAACAGGCGCCGGTGTTGGTGACCTTGCTTCTCTCGCCTTCTCCGGCGGACAAAGCTCCAACTCAAAGAATGGTTGGCTTTACATATGGCTCAGACATGTCATGTGATCGCTCCATTGATTTCGTTCGCAAGACGGGCCCTCCTCGCGGGATTCAGTATTGAGCCGGTATTCCACGTAAGGAGGCCTTTTGCACAAGGGCACTTTTATTCTTCATCGCCCTTGATTTGGGTTTTACCACAGCGCCTTCGAACGTTGCGTAATATCTAGTTTGACCGTCTCTACACAACGTCGCGGATACGCCCGCTTCGCCAGCTGCGCAGCTGTCACACGCACCGCCTGCTCCGCCCACACGCGTCCCGTGTGTAGCGTCCAACCTGAGGATCTCCACTGAAACTTGATTTGTCGGCGTTTACGCGCCTTCGGGGACTGGCGCTTCGCCCTGAATATAACGGTTTGTGTGACTACTTCGGGTGGGTACTTTCTGACCTCGGCTTGCCACAGAGAGCGCTGCGTTGCCTGCCAGCGTGCCTCTTGCAAGCCTGAGCGGTAGTCCGTTTATGACAACAATCACGGCTCTGCCAGAAACGCACCATTCTATGCTGTTGATGACTAATGACCGGATTTTTGCTTCCGTTTGACACGATCAGCGGAGACTTCAGCAAGAAAATCAGAAGAGTGCTCCAGGGTGAGACAACTCCAGACGGCCTAGAATATTGGTGATGTTGAGCAATGGTACGTGCTGCCGTGGGTCCTTCTCGGTAGCTGCATCGAGTTCCTCGACGTTGATGGGTCTACCTTTTTACTCGCACGAGAGGGTCGAGAGAGGATCGACGGTCTACGCATAAAATGTAATTTACAGCAGGGTGCGTTTGAACCAGGCGATGTGTAGGTGACACTTGCTACCGATTACAGGCGGTAATGTGTTTGGTACGCGACAGAAGTCCCGAAACAAAACAAAACAGTAGCGGGCACCGAGGCCTATGGCACAGGATGCGGCACCAACTCTGACACGGTATTTTCCTATGAGGTTGTCCATGCAACCTCTGTCCCCGTCATAGGCGAGTGCGGCCAAATCACGGCGGAAAGATCTATCTTGCTCACAGCAATCTTGCCCAGTTTATGTTTGCCGTCGGCGCGTGCGGCGTAGTATGAGCAACGACGTAAGTGGGCCTCAATTTAAGAGTAGTATGGTGACGTACTGGCGCTTAAGACGCAGCATCACCAAATGACGCGTTCGACGAGAGCGAAGGTAAATATATTTTGGCTGGAACGTGCTTCGAAAGACGGGGCTCTTCACTCCAACCCAAACTCGTCGAAATCGCGTTCTTGTGCCGCAATGATTTTCATTGTATGCTCAGGCCGTTGGTTTCTTCATCGGCTCACTCTTATATACATATCCCTCTAAAATCTGTTTTGAGTGAGGCATTGAGCTCTTTAATTGAAGCCCTCAGAAACCACATATCTCTCATTCACCATAGCATGCGTCAAATGCACATCAAAGGCAGTAGCGTGAGTCACACAGGCCGTTCAGCGGTAGCAGTGAGGGGCAGCCGCCAAACACTACAAAAAGCAATACGCTGCGCTGCTTCCTGCGGCCTTCGCAAGCGAACAGTGTACGCCTGCAGACAACCGTTGGATATCAACCGAACCCGGCTTACAAATGGTTTCCGCAGCCTGTGAGATGCTGCACCCACATCGAATGTTTTAAACATGTCCATATAAGGTGTTCTATGTTTGTACGAAAAAGGATACAGCCATGACCTTGAGTATCTGGAACCGAACTATTAAAATCAAAGTATACGAAATGCAACGCTTCCTCCAATGGAAACGCTTCCCTGTTACTGGCGCCGTAATTAGGGCGTGTCACAATAAGGGGTAGGGTAGACACCCCCGTTTGTGGTTGCGCGGCTGTGTGGTTTAGTGAGAGACACCCGCTGACGCGCACGGTTGCGGGCCACTACCGCTGTAAGCATCGCTACAATCCCGGTCGCGGTCATCTTCTGCACGGTTTCCCACGCAATCGCGGGTGGTTTTGAGGTGTTGGCAGTGGTTTTGCCATTTTTTCTTCGGCTGACGTGACAAGGGGGGTTCATTTTCAATGACACCCGTCGGGGAGTTTATGGCATGACATTACCTAGACTGTGGCTAAACAAGCGCGATCATAACCGTCGTCGAGTATCGACAGACGACAGCACCCAGGCAATCGTCACGCAACGAACGACCGGAATTCCTTTCCCATGACGTCCAGAAGACGGCGACAAGGGGGAACTGACGTTGACCCCGGGACGGATGACCACCAAACTCTAGACCCATCGCCAGGCTGGCCTAGACAATATGGAGTGCACGATGCAACCAGTCAATGCGACAGGGTCTGCAATTCAAAGCCTTGAGGGCTAGGCCGTGGATGTTCCTGGTTCGTATGTGGAGTGGAAAGCTGCAACGATCGCACGCACATACGCAGGAATAAGGGCGGCCGAATGCATGGCGGGGGTGAAGCGTTCTCGGGAAATAGTTTTTCATTGAGGGGGGTCTCTTGCCACCTCTGGGGCCGTGGGAACGGTCACACACACCGTCTCCAATGGGCATTCATCCCAATCACCCATAGGACAAGGTATAAGTTAGTACATGATAGACTACTATATATGCGCGGCAATGATAGTAAGAGACCATTCTACGAAGATACTCAAGAACGGGAAATAGCCAATAGTGTTGGTGCGATTTCATGCCGCAGCAGAGAGGCCTCGTTAATGCAGAAGTGTACACCAGGTATGATTCAGAGCTACAATTGGAATGTTACAGCCTTAACTTCGATCCGAACCCGGCGATACACGAAACACATCCCCGGAGGCTGAAACATCACACTTGAAAGGACGCAATGAGCACGTAGATGACAGCTGCATCATCGGCGGCCTAGAGCAGCACGAGAACATTGGCTACGGTAAGGAATAGCAAACCATCCCGCACGCCCATCGGTGTCCACCAGATACATCGACAACGACGTCGTTTATACTTTTCTTCCTTTGTAATGATTATATCAAGGTGAGCTATCTCCGCGACGAGGTACCACGTTAATTGCCTTCGAATGAACGCGTGTGTAGTAGCTCTGGGTGGGGATCTGGCTGATAGCGGCAGAGACGGCTCATTAATCACACACTATACACCTAGTACGAATGAAAGAGACGACGAATAGTTGCTGCAACTGATTACTCAGGAAACCCCTGCCAGTTACTGACCGTATTTAAGGCCCGTATTTGTTCGGGACACATTTTCGCCACTAGCGCAAGCCCTACAACATCAACTATACAAACGGCCATGTCACCCTCCTTGCTATGACGGTCAGTATGATACAAAACGAGTTTCATTCCCGATGATGCTGATGACGGCATTCGTGCGAGAGCAATATTCAAAATTTGCAATTGAACCAGCTCGTGCCCGTCTATGTTATCTTGACATGTATGGTGTCAAACAATAGCAGAGGGGGAGTTGTATATACTTTTTCCACCAAGAAGGTATGAAAACAAGACACCGTAAGCCAAGACGCTTCCAACTGTATCCTAATACGGTTGTATAATAAAAATAGTTTTGCCAGTGTTCAATATTCAACCCGTTTTACCTAGATCTAGCGCGAAATTTGCCTGTATTCACGAGGCCTGGGGATGGTCCTGAACCCCCCGCTGTGTTTGATCAATTACCCAACCGAGCTGACAACATTAGGATATGAGTCGCTTGGAGGGAGGCGATGCGAATCCGGTGTCTGAAATTATGGCTTCATACAGGCCGCTGAATTGCGATGTGCCAGAACGTTCACGGACCCCGGGGATGGTCCTCAAATCGCCGGTGTGTGGAAATTTAGCCAACCGATCTACCAACTTCATGCTATGGTGCGATTAAGGGGGGTCATTGGGAATGCATGGCCCGACGTAATCGCTGCCTTCACGTCACTGAAATACGCTGTGCCAGAGCACGCAACGCGGAAATGATAGCCAAATATCCGCTCCCTCTTCCGCTACTCTATACTTCGCATGCCTTGGCTGAAACGTGGAGGTCTCCAACCCGCACTAGAAATGTCTCGGCTCAGCGTTACCACTGAGAAACGGCTGTGCCAACATGATTTCTCCTTACGAATGGTTTTTTTTTATTTCTCCGCCGGGCTAAGTTTATTTTTGAGCTACTTTCCGAGTGGCTCTACAACCAGTGAAACGACCAGATCAAGAACGTTGCCCAAGCGTGCAGAGAAACCAACTCCGCCAATTCGCTGAAGAAGGTAATTTACGAGTCCTTCTGAAACGCGTTTAGTTTCAAACGTTCGTTTTACGCATTTTGGGGATGTTTCAGATGACCCAGAAACTCATTGTTTTCATTCACGTTCTGTTCGAGTGCGAGAGGGCCACTTCTCTTGGGTGGTGCCTCATGTACGTTTGGTTCGGGGACTGCACGGTATATACAGCTCAGCTCGGAGCACGTATACTGATTTAGTCATTGGCCCCTTTGTTTGACCTCGTGTCCATCTAAAACCGTAGTGTTCCGAGGGCTTGACCGCCATGCCTCCTTGAATAGTACGTATTTGACGCGTTTGACGACCTCGCTATAAAGCAGGTTCGTGTTTGTGGCGCGACTTGTAACTTCGAGAAAATGCCCAGTATGAGCTGAGTATATTTGACACTGGCATGGTGGATGTGCCTATGCCGAAGAGGTATAACATTTTCTAGCGGCGATTGGGATAGGGTTATGTGTGGTTAGTGCCCCATAAACCAATCCCGTCTGGGTTTCCCCCTTAAATACCTGGCAGGCGTTATCGCCCTTCCCGTAAGGAGACGGTCCGGCTCGCTTTACCACACTACATACGATCGAACCGAGCCGCTTCATATACACCAGGCGCACGTGAGTCATCGAAATGTGTGAGACGTGCCACCGGTATATCATATCTATTCGTCGACTTTTTCATACTATGTACACATGGAAACTCGTAGGATGATCGGGCTATCGTCGAGACTCGGACGTTTGTCTAGGCTTACTATATTCCCGAGAATGCATTTGTTTTACCTCAGTTCATGGTTACATTTAGATGCACTCATGACATCTGCATAGCTTTGTGATACTGTTATATCAAGGGTATATTTATCGTGCCGCAATGCGCGTGGTGTGCTACACTCACTATTCACTGGACATACACTGCTTACTGTTTAACCCTCGCGCTCGTATACGCAGTATTTTTGCTTCAAAGCACTAGTAGTGGCTATACGCTTGATTATGATGCCCGTGTGAGACTTGGTGGTGTTGATGCACAAAATGCGTACCGGGTATTGTTTATTACACGTCCCCCTCTACTATCGTCATGACATCAGGTTTTCACAGTTTATTCCAAATGTTCAAATCAGCTTGTGCTTGAAAGCTCGTCGGGCGGCTTGCTGCAAGTTGTGAACTGGCCGAACTCGATCAAATCTGGTACTCGATTACTTGTCAATCCCTGTACCTAATACGTAACGCGCCGGCTGATCCTTGACACCATAGGTCGTGGATAATATTAATTTTCATATAACTGACTTCGCATCGAATGCGAATGATGGTCATATTTCGTATGTGTGCTCAAACCCGTGTTTCTGTTGTAATGCAGTGAAATTGTTCCTTATTTACTACTTAACTCGCACGAGTTGCATTCTCGACACCTTTGTGAAGAAGACGGTGTCGCAGCTATTGCACAAATAGTGTCTACTATTGTTCTCCCCCTTTGCAAAATGATTTAATCCCCACTAGCTCAAGTACTCAAATATTTTATTCCCTCCACCCTCATTCACACTATTTATATATATATATATCATGGTATATGGTTACTATTCCATGCCAGGTGTCCATGCCAGGAGTCCGGATATGGGGGAGAGTTTGCCCATGTTCGGTTCAGAAACGACAAAACTTTAGGGTTACACTATACCGACGAACTGCTTGTAATAATCTGCTTCAAGAACGGAACCCAAATATAGCAAGCCCGCTGGATTAAACACGGACCTGAACCCTGCAAACTGAACCTGGAAGTGTTACTTGCCACCGGCAGCGCCTATGGCAAACACTGGTTGAATGAAAAACCACAAATAACCAATATGCCAAGCATGGTGTGCGTTCAGGGTGTTTCGTGGGCACTACTGGCGGCTAAATAGAATGGCAGAAACTAAAAGTGTTCCCGGTAAATATGTTGTTTCGGTAAACGACCGCCGCGGCGGAATGCATAATTACTTCGCCCCCCCCCCGGAATGAGTATTAGTCACGCTTTAGACCCGTCCCGCGGCAGGTATTGGGGTTGAAATATTGGGTGGGAACAGTTTCTCACTTGCCGAACTCTTAGGCCAAAGACCTACCCAACACAACTTGGGGTATCGGTCGACCGTGTGTGAAGTTTGAAGTTTATTCGATATAGATGCCTGGCCCGAGCGAGTTTTTATAGTTTTTATCGGGAATGTACCTGACCGTTTCTCATAAGTGGGGCGACTCGGAAACTTCAGTCGCTGCCTTTGCGGTAGCACTCGTCGTTATGCTAAAGTTATCCCGCTTCCACCCGTTCCGATTCACACCATTCCACGGCAGAGTCTCCACGCCGAATACCAGTGACGACATTTCCGTGGACCCTTTGCCGGGCTGAAACACGTTAAGGTCGTCCACATCTGCGTAGGGGCCAAGTAAGTTTGAACGACTCGGATTCCGTACCAAATTGGACGGTCTGGGAACTGGAATAGTTGTTGTTCTGCACAGAAAGGGGGGTACACAGGTGGCCATTTGAGTACGTTGCGAGACGTTGTGGCGAAATCACAACCTCAGTAGATTGGGGCGACGCACACAATGTACCGCAACGTATGAGAAGGCCCTTCGATTGTGATAGCTCCTATTGGGATATAAATACAACGTGTAATTTTGTCGCCAAGTTTGCAGACGTTCTTGAAACGTTATATTATTTTCAGTATACGTCCAACACATCCCAATGTCTCGCTCGTTTCACTCGTTAATGTATTCAAGTATTGTTGTAGTAGTCTAAACAACCAAGTAAAAACATATAATTGTGAGGTTAACAACTGGACTTTGAATGGCTGCAAACCAATACTTGAATCTAGTGAATTTGAATTATAAATCTTCGGCGTTCTCACGGCGATATTAACATCGATACCTAAATCAAGGCAAAATTGACATTGATAGAAAACGTTTCACTCCAACACTTAAACAATCACGATATAATATGTTCGAGGCAATCGAATTTTGTCACGGAAAGTTGTTAATATTGACAAATTTATGTTTTGTGTCTCCATGAAAATCAATACTCTCACCAAGTCATTTTTTGTACGGCGAGTTTTCCGTTTTCTAGCGGAACAGAATGGACTAAACAATATGAAACGTATATTCGTACGTATACAAGTAAGTGCGCATCATTCGTCTTACCCAGAAACGTCATGTGCCCAATTTAGTGATTTTACTCAATTATTACATACAGTTCAGCTACTTTTTTAAAGAAGAGCATTCGTTACATGTGAATATGTTTTCGTGCGATGCAAAACAGCGGGCGGGTTCTAAAGGAGTATAAAAAAACACGACCAAAACATAGTTGTTGAGGGTTTAAGTTGAGAGTTGTTTCATTGCTTGTTTCGTCGTTTTGTGTCGTCGTGCCTTTATTTGTTTTCGCGATTTTCGTCAAATGGCACAATAAGCAGTACGAAACAAAAAAACAAATAAATAACACACGTTGTGACCACATTACCCTACCTGGAGAGGTCACGAGCAGAGACTTTGGGGGTATACGACCAGCCTCGTTTCTTGACATGTTGTGAACACCCCCACCGCAAGGCACCCAAGTGGCCACCAGTGTAGTCAGAACTCTGCAACATCCTAGTTATGCAGAAAAAGGTAGGTACGCCGACCATTAACATTAACAATATAAGAGGAGATAATGTAATTATGCGACGAGTACTACTAACGAGTAAGTAGCTATTTTTTCCCTGTATGTAGTGCACCACTATATAGTATTGAAATCGAGGGAGCACGGCAGCTGCAGCGTTACACGCACAAAAGTTTATTTCTTGCAAACGTTTGTCGAACTTGGATCTTGCCGCACGGTTTACCATCTCCTCTTTGATGTCCTCTTCGTGGACCGTAGAATCATATATGTTTTCTGCATCCCGAGTCTGTAAGTTAACTCACAATGCATATTCGCCTTGAGGGTTTGAGCCAAAAGCATTCTGAGTGTTCTGGCCTGATGTACATATATCTGGAAGGTAAACAACGATATAACCCCATATCTGGCGAGGTAGAGGCTTGGGCAGCATCCCTTCCCCTTTTTGTTTCAAAACATCGCGGCTTGACCCGCCTTAGGTGAGGTGGTCCGCGGAGGAAAACGCACCAAGTATACGACAACTAGACTTTGCTATCGTTCATATAACTAACTAACACGGCGATTTTATCGCCAAACAAAATAAATAACCTACCCTGCTTTTGCTGCTGCACGAGGACCTAACAAATGCCTCGTGCTGTTGTAGGTTTCATGGAGAGAGTGCATGTTACTCGATTAAACGCCAGTAATCACCCTAATAATCGAGACCAACATCGACGGAGCGCAGCTACGTTGTTACCGCTCGCTCTGATACGATTTAAACAATCTAAAACACATGTGAATTGAGATTCTACAGTGCATTATTGGCAGAACGGGTATCGATGTTGACTACTCCTACTGTAGGGGGTGAATACTTTCGGCCAACCTTTTTTGACCGGTTGAGCTACACAGGTGAGTCACTACCGATTTCAATGCTATGATTTCTCGTGTATTGCTTTAGGACCAGCTCCCCCAAGTGCTTGACCGCCAAAAAACTTCTTCAAAGTCGTGCTTCAAGCGAGATATTGCGCTCGTCACGCGAGCAGCTCAGGAAATCAGTCGCCCGCCCTACAAGGTGCCCCTGAAATATTCGTATTTTGATTTCGGGCCGAGAATGAAATACCCGGTAAACCAGGTACCGGAATTTACATGAATGTTTGTCTGCAATTATATCTGCTACCAAGTGTATATTGTGTTGTATTATCTTCACTTCGCGTCTTCCGTCCCCGCCGCTGTGTTTCGCTGCTGCGATGTCAACGCGCGGTCTACTACATAGAAGAAGGGCGTGGCTTCGCTGCGATTGTCAATGGCTTGGGGGCATGGACCTCAATTACGGGAGACCATAGTAAATAGGACCTATGGTAGACACAAAAACCCTACATATTTCCCTATTTCTACTAAAACGAATTGGTCCTATTTACTATGTTCCCCCGTAATGGCTGGAATTGAAGAACGATATGGCCTGTAGTAGGAAAGCGTTCGAAAGTAGAGTTTTCTGAAACAACTGGCATTTTCGATAGAGATACATCTCAACCTGGAATATTCTGTGATAATAGCTGTCTGGACATATATAGGTACACAGGGGCAGTCATTTCCAGCACCAGTACTGAATATGAATCAATATGCAATGCGCACCCCATAGATATATATATTGCTTTCTTGCGGTGAAGGCGAACGGTATGTATCTTCACGCCAACGCAGAACACTTGGCTTCATCCTCCAGTTCTGCAGCCACGAATATACCCGTCCACAAGCCAACAGGGTGCGAGGGAGCACACACCGCAACCACCGCCATGTCATGGTTGTCTGCATGTACTTTTCCTTGAACTTAGGCAGGTTTCCATAATCATCTTTAGCGACATACATATGTAGTTGAGAAAATTGTTGTACCGCGGTCACGACCAAACGCACCAAGTTTTGTATACTATCCTGGGTCGACGCTCCTTCGCCACAGGTATCCTCCAACTTTGTGCGGCGAAAAATGCGTGCCTCCTGTCTTCCCCTCGCGCTGCTGCTCGCTGGCGTCGGTGTGGTTGACGGTGAGCTACAGTTGTTTCAGTGTGATATGTTGAGGGTAGGGCATATACCATTAGAGCTGTACTGGTTGCGGCGTGCCTCATAATCGGCCTTGTTGGAAAGAGTGGTGACCAATGGCCACGGATACAGATGAGGGTGCATGTCGCCCCGAAACACATGGCAACCGTGGATTGTGGGCGGTGTTTCAGCGATGTAGTCAGGCGGCCAGGATCGCACTGCTCCATGACGTATTTTGGCCGCATGTTTACGCTGCAGCATGTTAGGTGTTGTATTATAGGCGCAGGTTTGTTTTGCCACCAAGTCGATCGATGTTCTGTATTTAGGGGGTCTCCTCTGCATCAGGTCCCGATCAAGATCACGAGTACCAGTGTCCTGCTAGGAGCTAATGGGTTTCATGAATATCTTCACGTCGAACAGCCTTATGTTTGGTGTATTGTACAAGGTGCTTTATCGACAGCCTGAACGGTCACCAGTCGGCAGCTGTCGCAGTGCCCGAACTGTTATGAAATGGCGTTGTGGCGATGGATGAAGGTGCAGACGTAATGCCAAGCGTCGGCAGCACTTTACGCGCTGCCCACCGAAACCCCCATACATGTGCTGCCGAAGCACCTGCTGATTGATATCCCAAACAACATGTGGCTGTGGATGTCTGTGTGCTGTTGAAGTTTTCATCCCACAAGCATGAGGAATATATAATGGTTTGGTTCGAATTGAGGTATTTACTTGCGGCAGCAGCAGCAGCAATCCCCAAACACCACATTGTACTGCGCTACAGTACATACCTGATCCAACGGCCGGTAGGTGCCGCTCCTGGTTCTGCTCGTCCTGCCGCGCGCGCTATACGGCTCGCGCTACTGCTGCTGATATGTACTCTTATGCCCACCCGTAGTGAGCATACGGCCCTCCTCGCGCTACTACAAATATGGTTAGTCATATGCTCACACATACCCAGTACCTAGACGTTGTTTACCAGGGTGTGTACGAACACTCTCACTGTAGCATATCAAGTCGACGGTACACCAAACTATGGCTACGGAGCTATGATGACAGCACCTACTGTAGTTCAGCCTGGTATAAACCACACTGGTCCATGTGGGCAGCAGATACCCCAAAGCACGCCTTAGCACCAAGCCTCGTACCAGAGGTCGTGCCAGGTACAGGAAGTGCCCTCTATCCTTTAGGCTTGCCTCAGCATGCTGCCACGCTTCGTTCGGTTACGAAATTCCATGTGACCCCGGGTTAAAACACGCTCAATAGGTGGGGAACGCCCTAAACTAGCACGAGGGTAGGCCGTCGATGCTTTGGCACGACGAATGATGCGGACGTTGAAACGCTTAGGAAACCCGTGTAGGTACTTGAAGGGACCTTGGACAGCATGTACGCTGCCTCAACACCCACGCTGCCGAGGAGCCTTCGTCGGATTAATCAGCTCTTGTCGCATACCAAAACGGTATACACTTTGTTGTCGTAAGCTGTGGCAGAATGGTGAAGAGGCATGCTTCTTGCGGGTCAATAGTTCACGTAGTAGAGCACACGCCAGCACGCCCCTCCTTGGCTGTGCTCCTGCAGGGAAGTCCACTCTCTCGGGATATATGAGGTCGGAGAGCACCCAGCTCCAAGGATGGCTCAAACTTGAGCATCATGTCGTCACAACAACTGACAGAACTCCCGAACCGGCTGACACGGCATAAATATGCGATGTAACCCCACGTTAAGACCGTGGTTCTGAGTGGTGCACACAAGGCTGATGGTCGGCCCGGTCTGGAAACCAAGGGGGAGAGCAGTTTCGTACTGGGAAATATAGACGAATTCGTTGAATAAAAGTATAAACAACGTAGGTATATTTTGCAGTATTCACTCTTCTGCTGTTGTTAAAGGTCCAACGTTTCCAGCATCACACTTTCCCCCTCGCACCCCCCGGCCGTGTATTGCTCATCACGAACAGCTACGAACCCCTGCTTCGACACGTGCCAGAGTGGAGACACTACAGTGTGAGCGCCGTCGTTATTGATAACAATTATGTTTTCATGATCTGTTACGGTACGTGGTACTATTAGCTGGATGATCCCATGCTGCTACAAGGAGGGTGCCTAACGTGCCCCAGGCTACTCGCTTGAGACGACCTCTATACTCGCCGTGAAACGGGCGTTGCTCACACGATGATATAAAAAGCCAGAGATTAGAGGTTTAGCTTAGGCATGTACCAAATAATATCTAAAACGTATCGGTAGTCGGCAAAACTTCAGCTGTGGAGTATACTATTAGTCAGTAATAGTAAATAATAGTAGTCAGCAATAGTAGGCTCAGTTATAGTTTGTAGGGTTCACTTAGAGTCGGTGATAGTCCGTGGTAGTGATACAAAAAGGAAATGAATAATCCGTCATAGTCAGCGAATCGCCAGTATAGTCAGCAAATAGTCACTTACTGCCAGTAATAGTCAGTAACAGTCAGCATTACTCAGTTGTACTGTAACCAATAGTCAGTTATAGCCAGTGAACTAGAAGCTACTGTACAGTAAGTGCAAAAAGTCCTGGACCAAATGTGCCACCGCTATTGTCCTTGCCATACTGAAACAAAAGCATCTCTAATATATACGGGTATCGGCAGGACTTCAGGATTTGTAGGATTTCTCTCGGATATATCGATAATCTATCATTGTCGGCTACAACCGTGGGTCTCGCAGCTGATAATAGACCCGCCGTTTCTAAGACGTTTGCGTCCCCCGCCCCTCATGTCCACCGCCAAGGAAGGTATGCGTAGCCACATGTTCATGCCCCGACTGTCCGCTCGAGGCGACCACTTGTAATGCTGTCTCACCTCAAGCGCATGGTACACAGGATAAGAGCGTAGGCCGCACAGGGTCCAATTTGTCCGTTTCATCAGACCATGAGCCATGTATCAACCTTCTCTTCCTCACCGTCGCGGCGTGTTATTCCGTGGTTTATTTCTGTGTACACGTTGTGTTTCAGGTATTTGGAAGGCTGCGGTTTAACCGACGACGACATTCCCGATTTGGCGGACTGCTTGAACAAAGTGGGACGCGAGAACACAACTGGTCTGTGAGTGCAAGAATCGAACCAACAGACGAGGCCATAGATGGCTTGCCTCCATTGTGTAGGCGAGAGGCCTCTCTCCCCGACGGGGAGCATGGACGGCAGCAGTAGTATACAAAAACATCGTTTGTGGCTTTAATAGCACGAGACTATTGATTGCCAGTATCAATTTTCGGTATATATGCCACTGTCTCCACAATGTCGTGGGCGACAATGCCCTGTACGCATGAATAAAAGCGTCGAAAAACCTTTCCCGCAGCAGCTACGTAATTCACATGTCGCAACAACCGCCCTCTAGTTAGTGGAGTTGACCGCAGCCAGAGGGAGAACGTGCACGGCTCCCTTTCCAGTATCCGGTGCAGAGCTTGCGGTTTGCTTCTGTTCAGCGCGATTCAGCATTGGTGCATGATTAGCAACTGCTGGTGGATAATTGTAATCTAATAATGTTAATGCTTACTGTCTGTGGCCCTGATCGCCCCTACCACTCCACAGGAGCCTTCGGGACAATGAGCTGACCACGCTCCCCGTAGATATATTTCAGGGGCTTAAGGACCTCGATCATCTGTGAGTGCGGTATGGAGATTGTTCCTGCAGGGACGACATCTTGTCTCAGTGTGGTATACATAGCTACGGTGTCCCGCCGAACTTCTGTAGCAGTAGCTCTTACCCTGCGATATTGTCCTTCGTTTCGTGTCCAGATGTTACATGGTCCGACGTCCATGAAACCGTACACACTGTGGCGAATCGAGACCGCACCAATCAGCGTTTGAGGACGTTGCGCTTTTCAGCTCGTTTGTATGAACACACTACAATGCCATGAATGGAAAGCGCAGCCAGCCGGAGTACCTTGGAGTGTCGAGTGTCACGCTTGGGATTGAGCTACTGTAGACTATTCACTACATGTTTGCGACAGCCGTTTGGTATTTCTCTCGAAGAATGGTGTTTACTGCTCTCGGGAATTAATTTTTCGTTAATGATAGTAAATGTGATTTCCGTCTCAAACGTGTGACTGTTGATATCGTACTGTTGACATTGTAAACCAAATTCGAGAGTACCACGCCGGCGCAGGATGGACAGAAAACAGGCATGAATCCCCTGAGCATGTTTCAAGCCGCAGATCCAACCCCAACCCCCCCTCCCCATTTTGTTTATAGGTTGGGTTGGCGTCAGTTGGTATCGACACAAGAAACCATGCCACTCACTACATGAGCTAGACCACCAGGGTACCGTGTTTGGTTTGTTTGTTTTATTTAGAGGTCGGTCATACCTGACGGTCGAGTTAGATCACATGTGCCAAATGAAGAACCAATACCCCGAACAAGAAGAATGAACGCATCACATAGTGTTTATGGTAAGGCACCGACGATGCAGTTACATACTACTCTACTCCCATTGCTGTCTCTAAAAGTGGCCACACCCGAAACTAAACTAAAGCATGGAATCTGTCATCTACATACACGTCCACCTCACAAGCGGTCCTTAGTAGAATACAGTTCACCTTTGATGCCACTCGCCGAACACCTCCTGGGGCTTCGCACTTGGTGCTAGCAATGTCTGCCGGGTCGTTGAAAACCTGAAATGCTCCGTCCAGGAATTGTAGGGATGCGAGAGCCTATTGCCACACGACTACAGTCATGAATGAATAGACCCCCCCGTCTTCCACATAACTGGCCCTCTTGCTGTTCCTAGTTACTGACTGGCCCTATGACTCCGCTGATTCGCTCATACAATTTCGCCAGGATCGTTGACGACAACAAACTGAGCACCCTGCCGCTTGGGCTGTTCGACGGACTTGATGAGCTCAGAGCCTTGTGAGTTTGGCTTCATGCATAATGGGTTAGAGCGTTTGCCTAAATATTGCTCAAATGTCGCCCACAAACCCTCGGCACTACCACAGACGTTTGTCGTGTGGTTCATGGGCAGTTGTGGTAAATTTGTCGGGGAATGTGATGGTCTGGTTGAAAATCGAGACTGTCCCAACCCGTTCTTCCTGCTTCAGCTGCTGCCAACACTGGTCATATAATCGAGCGGCAAGCACGCTCGTTGGCTGTGCCGTCGTTTGGCTCAGGTGGACGTTTCTTGGTTCCGCCAATATTTCCTCGCGGCTTGGGCGCCACGCACCTCTGCCGATAGAGAATTCCCGATATATGCGCACAGCGGTCTGTACATCATACGCTACAGAACAAACGTACCGCAAACAATGTTACAAGACGTGTAACATCTGCTACCGTCGTTGCCCAGTTGGTGTCGAGGGCCACTATTTTGATAGTGTTACCTCAGCCAAAATAAGACGTTTTCTCGGGAAGGCTGTTCATCGGGTTGACTAAGGTAGCGAACGTCGGGCGGCACGAGGAGGTTACGGAAGACGGTGTCATTAGTCTGAGGATAACGTAGCACATCCATTCTCAATATGCCGACGATGCTGCGAATCAAGCTCCCACATTTTACCCCTAGTAATTGTTTAGAATTAAAGACCGATGTGGCGCATGCTTGGTCGCTAGCCTGTGCTGGCGTCAACACCTCAAACCCTTGAACGTGATATAAGCGAGGAACGCTTATTGCCTCTAGTTATGCCTGTTACACAGGGAACATGGAACAATTCTTCTTTGGAAGTGTCCGGTTGGCTTCCTTGCCGCCGGGAGTTTTAGCAACGAACGGTAGAACTGCCCAACCTATTTGATGCAAGGTAGATAGTACCCTCACGCACTCCTTTTAAACGATGTGTCGGCAATCCTGCACTGCGATGCATGCGTGCGAATCTGCAGGATCCTCAGTGGTAATGAGCTGACCACGGTACAAGCCGGTGTCTTCAACGGCTTGGGGTCTCTTCATACATTGTGAGTAGTGCCTACAGCAGTGTGTGCGATCATTTCAGTTGTCCTCCAGCCTGGCTGTACGCATACGTTTGTGGGCATGTAGCGTGAGTATGGGGTGCATGCATGTGGCTTGGGGACGCTTCGGTGAACTTACATTTCCTCCCATACCCCTGACGTGGTCCAGTTTGGTGCAGTGCAGGGGTCTTCGCAGAACGCTATTGCTGCCGTAGTCCAAAACGTTCACGTTGCATCAAGCAGCGTAACCCTCCCTCTGGTAAAGCTATCCTCGTCATTGTGATTTTAACCAACGTCGTTCCGCGCCATGTCGTCGACACCACAGGTGGCTGGGCGACAACAACATCGAAACCATCGAAGCTGGTGCTTTCACAGGTCTGGTGTCTCTTGAACCCTTGTGAGTGAGGTATAAAAAACATATATGTATTATAGGTCGCGAGGATGGTGTTCCCTTTGACGCGAAAAAATAAGACCGGAGCTCACAGTATGTACTAATGTTGGTGCTGCTTATTTGCCGTCTTCAATAAGGCTCGCCACTGCTTGTGTTCGCGATTAAGATGTCCGAGCCCTCTGCCGATGCGTGCCTCGCGCTGGCAGCGAAACAAAGAGAAGAACCCGGCATGTATTTACCCCCCGGGGATGGCGTGTCTTGACGATACCAAGACATCCCTCGTTTCAAGTAGACTTGCTCCCTAGGGGGTATCATGTTGCTTACGCTTGGGATGATATTTCCGGTAAGAACATATGTTGTCGACAGGTGTCGTCGTCCCATTGGAACAGCAGGAAAACAGCTTAATGCGCAAAGAGTTCCGCTCAGCGCCTGCTAGTGCTACGCTGTATGCTCGTATAGCCTGCATCACATGCGGTGTATGGATCGTGTAAAGCGTGGAGCGTTTGGAGCAATCTAGTATTCCGATGCAACCATAGTCATGTAAATTCACGTCGCGTTCGTTCCTACTATTGTCAGCCAGTGTATGAATATTGCGCGATATAAACCAAGGCGTGTGTATACCATGTAGCATACGTACGGAGTGGAATTGGTGTCTATAATCTAGATACCCACGAAGACCACTCATTCCTGTATTGGACTACAGCGAGAACGAAACGAGCATGCCTACCTTTACATAAAACTATATTTAGTATATTTCAGCTTCCGGACGAGTTCAGCAGCAACTAAGCGAATCGTTTTCCCATGGGGTATGCAAAAAATTGTCCTATTTTTTGCTTGCCATATAGCCTATTTCGCGAGCTAACATAGATACAGAGGTATGGTGCTTTCGCTCTTTCCGCCAACGCAGTAGAAAAGACAGCCAAGATATGGCATGGTGCTGCTGCTTCCCTATACGACGATGGACTGCAGACGTTATTTTACTCGTCCTCTTGAAGGTAGTCACAGCATATATTACCCGCTGCAGAAGTCCGAGTTCCCGTTCGATGGGTAACACATTCCCCTGTTCGTTCCCTACAGCCCCCCGCAGATATCATACCATCGAATGGAGAAAGTAAGTGTTAAAGGTGATGGCCGCTCCGGCGGGGTTTATTGCCGCTGTAACAGCAAACTTGCCTAAGCAACAAGTCGAGTTTCGGCAGGACATATTGTAATCTGGGAGAACTTAGTAACGACGCGTGCTACTCTAGAGGTAGCAGTTCTTGGCTGCATTGTTTACCGAATGGCGGGGCTCATTAGGCCGAAATCGTCGGAATTGAATTATTGACACTTAAGACCATAGAATTGTTCATGGGGTAGCACTTTTAGTTTTCTCCAAAACAGTATTTTGGATGAGGTAAAGAACTCCTCAAGTGTCCCCCCCCCCCCCCCCCCCCCACCCCCTCAAGCAGTGCCTTCCCCTGCTCAAGCAGTTGCCTTCCCCTCCTCGAACCATCCCCTCCCCTGGTCAAACGATCACCCCTTCTTACAGAAGTATCACCCCCCCCCCTCCCCCCCCCCCCCCCCCCCCCAGAAAATGCAGGGTGTACGTCTACCGTAGCACGCGTTTAACAGGTAGGCAACAGCAGTGCGTTGGGACGCGCCCTACGATAGCGATACTCGTTGAGTGCTGAGCGGTGTTTGGCCAACGCGGTTGTTGCCACGAAGCGGACATCACCTGAGGAGCTGTACGCCCTGCTGTTGGGACGCCATACGGGTGTGATACAATTTGTCGCGCAAAACGTATATGGCATGCGAACCTGTTGTTTGCCTTACGGAACTGCATACCTACCATCGTTTGGATGGTCACTTCGTGGGAGAGGACGCAGCAAAACGTATCGGGTTACACCTTCCCCCCAATATAGATATCATGTTTGCAGTTGGCATACTTATCTGAACTAAAATGTGCACCATGTAATTGGTTGATCATACGTACCAGATATCAATCATAGGCCCGTGTCTTTGATCCCTTAGGCGCTGTAGCGAAGTAAATCCCGTGCAATGATCGTAGATAACGTCATTTGATCACTTATACGATGCAAACCGGGTCTGTCCGTGACAACTACATCGTGTTCGTCCATGTATACGCGATACACCATAACGCAAGCTTAGCTATCTCGGGCACGTTGAGCTATCACGTGACTCGTTCGATGGAAATGTAGACACTTGCCAACCAATGTTCGGTAGTGGATGTTCGGTTGCCCCTTCACCTATCCTTTTGTACACGTCCAAATTGAGCATATCACATGGGAGCACGATGACCAAACGGCCGTCTCAACGCACGATCACTGATTGGCCCTTTTCCTCCCGTTTCTCGCTTTGGTGAATTTCACAAGGAACCTTATGACGAACAATCTGAGTGAACTACCGGCAGGGCTTTTCGACGGCCTTGAGAAGCTAACACACATGTGAGTGGCTTCATATCGGTTTGGGTGCGCGTGTGTATGATTCATATTAAACGGTCCCCTCTACCCGCCGACATCCAGCACACCCAGTGTACGTGCCGATTCTTCATCACCGTATTCCGGTGGTGGCTTATCTTTTGAGTCTCTTCGCGTGAGGAGCTCAATATATCATTCCAGACCCGACTTCGAACAAGTTTGTCCTCGCACGCCCGACCAAACCTCCCACGCGCTACGAACACGCAGTCCTGAACCAAATGCCTGGTACCAGTTATGTGTTCACAAAACTACGACACATATATACTACGCTGCAATGCAGTGAGCAGAGCAGACAATGCAATGCGGCACGACCTACCCTGCTAGAAAGAAAAAGCGAAAAGGAACGAGTTGAGACAAAAAATATACAGAATATACCAGATCAACATACGAACAACAACGATAACAAAAGACAAAGGAGGATAGTGCCGTGCTTCTGCCGGAGGAGATGTGACAGAAAATATCAAATAAAAACAAATACAATATAAGCGGTTGACGAGATTTCGTGTATCGGTTACCCCGAACAACCGGTATTACCACACATACGTTTGACGTATGTACGTTTCGTCGTGCTTTGCCCATCAGGAGAACTTGCTGTTATGGTTGAAAAGAGGAGGTTGTGCAGCATATCACTTCGCATGTTGCTACTTTCCTTATCCGGCAGTAGTGCTAGGAAGGAGCAAAAGGGGCCTTGGCTGTAACGGCATTAATCAGACAGAACGATTTTGTTTTTATAGTGTGTGGATCGCAAAACATTATGTCTGGATGGTGTTTCATTTGCAAACGGTTAGCACTGTGGCCTGCCGGTTATGTCCGACTGGAAGTTGTCTAACGCGGACAAGATTCCCAAACGCACGGGGGCCGGTTCGGGACTTCATTCCGAATGTGACATACCAGCCTATTCCTGAGGGATGATGTTGTCCACGTCACCCCTCCTTGCCCATCTGATTTTTCTGAACGTCACCAGATTGCTGCTGGAAAATCAGTTGGCTACGTTTCCGGAAGGAATATTCAACAACCTTCCAAACCTGGACAACCTGTAAGTGGGCGATGACAGGTCCTAGACGGGGTAGGGAGGTTTCTCCTGGCGTGGATCGTGCTTCCTGGGCCCGAATATTGCCGATCTGTCCAAGTACATATTCGCTGTGTTTTGGCCCTGTATTCGTACCACTTAGACCTTGTGGATAAGTCCAAACCTAACATACCACATGCTACACGATATTGTGGATGGCGGTCTGTCCACATATGGCTCGGTACTGCATCCATAGTCCCGGATGCTTAGTAGCGAATTCTAGCCGTCGAAGCAACACCAGAAGACACTTGGAGGTCCTCTACGTACTTCAACACTAATACCTGCGTGTGAAGTGTATCTCGTGGGAATCTACGTATGGCAATGCCATGATGAGCAAGAGAAGCCAGCTCGGGCCCGTACGATTGGTATATGACCTGATGGATGAAAAATTGGACGATCACATGTCCAGTTTATCCAGTTGATTAACATTTACCTCTTTTGCCATTAACTCGTTTAAATCGCAAAGTCCTCGTTATCGTCAATGAGAAAACCGTGGTTTGGCCCTAAGAGGTTTGACTGTCCACGCTGTACTGCGAAAATGGAAGTACCCCACGCGTACACGAGGTACAATGGTGAAATGATTGTGTGAATACACGACACCAAAGGACTCGTTCACCCTATCACTTCTGTCTCTCCGGAACATGTCTGAAGGCTCCTTGCCAGAAACAGGCTGAGTGCCCTCCGTCCTGGGCAATTCGACGGGCTTCCGAAGTTAACGTCCTTGTGAGTGCGGCTTCGTGGGGCTTGGATAGGAGTAATTGGCGAAGTATTCCTTTACTGTGTCTTCGAACAATCGGAATGTGACTTATTCGGGTATGCAGTGCTGTGGTTTTTCAATCAAGACTGACTCGCGAATGTTTACATCTTCAACACATATCGATTATCCGGGCGTATATTTAGCGTCAACGACGCTGTTGACTACGCCACCGAGTTGATCACATGATTTGTAGTGGTTATCTCAGTGTTACGTTGCACCTCGATCACTCTGTATCCGTGCCTGCTGACTATATCCCGAAACCAGGGTTGGCCATTGGTATATTTATCATTTATAGCTTCGCTTGACACTCTGACATAAACGAGGGTGATAGGAGCGCGGGAGTATGCTCAGAAATAATTGCGGAACGTGAGACGCTTCTCTACCTTCCAAAAGAACTGGTTCTGTACATTCCGAATAAAGTCGTCTTCTCCTCCGCTACATTTTGCCAAACTCTGAACGTCGCCAGGTTCCTCTCGGAGAACCAGCTGACTACGCTACCGGAAGGATTGTTTGACGATCTTGGAAGCAATGTCGGGATGTGAGCTGGATAGAGGTTTGCCGATTCCTTTATTCCTGTTGCTTTGTTTGGGTTACCCCCTGATTTGGGTGTCACGCATTCATCGTGTCTAACTCACAGGAGTAGGCGTGATGCTAAAATGCTGTTTCCACGGTTAGGTTTTTAGGGGTCACCGCTTTTGCTGAAATTGGCTCCTCCCCTCTTTTACGTTTGCGGCCCGAATCAATGTCACGAGACCGTTCATTAAGATTTGTGGATGGCGCTTGCGTGGCGGGATTTGACACAATGCCAACCGACCCCACAAGAAAACTACCCTATGCCGACCACATGGGCCTACTCCAGCTAACTACAATCCTTCAGCATTTTAACTAACGATCTCACGATATACTGCGGTACATTTAGACACAAGGCTATGAATATGTCGGCACTGACAGTCCCTGTACCATATTGGTAACTGTTTTCGACATAGAAAATCTACACACTGCTGCCGCTGTAGTGTGCATCCAGTTCGTCCGTTGACGACAACACCTGCAATTTGCTGAAAACAAATGATCCATGCTAATCGCAACGTCCCGCTCTTCCGTTCTGCAGATACCTGACTGAAAACCCCGACCTGCAGTGCGTCCCCGCCAAGTGAGTCGCCGTCTTTCCATAAAATGGCAGGTGTTTTTCTTGGTGTTTTTAGAGGATGCAACGTGCACGTAGGGGCGTACCTTGAACCGCCTGATGTCTTTAGCATGGCCACAGGTGTAACCATCCCCATAAATGAATTTCGAACGTTACGTGCAACGCGACGAATTCTACAATTTGACCCTATTAGTGAGTACCTACTGTAGCGCAAACTACCGTTACATTTCAGCGGTAATATGTAGTATATAACTGTTGATGAGTCCCGTCAGGTACGAATTAATTGGCGACACAGTCCCTGGTGTGCCTCTACGAGTATCCGTTGCACGCGTCCGAGGGGGTGTAAGTAGCAAAGCATTCGATTTCAGGCCGGCAATGATGACCCGATATTGTTTACTGGGGCTTTAGCATCAATCTTGCATGCACCATGACATGCGATATGGTTGAAACCGTTGGCCATTCCACGAATACACGAATGTTCGTGTTCAAACCTTAAGAAATGTTCTGGTTCCCACGTCGCCTATGTACCAGTCAACTTGGTGCAGACAGTTGGGCCTATTGGCTTAGGCACGTTCCCGAGGACGTCGTGCTGCTCGATTCATCAGTATAGGTTAGGGATAAGGGTGTGTGATACCACCTACGGAACATTCGGGTACCGCTCTCGGGGCCACAGAAAAAACGGGGTATGGCATTAAAAACTATGCTACCTCAGGATCGAAATATTCGACCTCATCGCGCAGCCCTCCCCATCTGGGCATCCAACTTTGCTCGTTTTGGCAGATTCACAACGACAATGCCGGTGTACGTATCTTTCGCATATTAGCTGTTGGAAATTCGGGTGGCCGGCGTGGCGTTTTCCTGCTACCTTTACTCGATCATAAAGGTTGAAGAGTTGAAAAGGCAATGCCACAACACAAGCGCTGTATGCAACGTGTCCGACGTCCACTCTCTTCGCCCGCTGCTCATACACCCTCTCCTGCCAATTTGGTCTCATGTTGCACGAAGCAACGCAACCGTGCTTCATGTTGATGATATCGCCTACGACAGATGCGGTAAGCGGGTGACTAAGAAGTTGCACGAATGGCAGCAACAGCAGCATAATTATGATTGCTAGCCCGTGTGGTTCGCACTCAACACACAGTAAAGCTGTAAGCGATAGTCCATGTAGCGGTCGACCATTATGCCGTACCAAAGGTCAGGGTTACATCGACCTGGGAAATCTAATGTATGGACTGGTCACAATCGTTTCTTCACACGCTATTACGTCTGTTGCGTTTACTCGATTGATGTGGTTGAATCGGCTTGCGTTCTCGAGTTGAGGCTGACAATAATATGTCCCGACAACAAACGCCCGACACACCTTCCTCTGTCCTTAACGTTCTACCTTGCAGAATGTACCCCGGAAGATGCGGTGTTTTGCGACGAGGGCCTCGACTGCGTCCCTGGGGCATTTGGCTACTCCTGCGGTCAGTGAGCGTTATCGCTGTTGTTGTGATTTCCAATCATAACCTAAATGGGCACATATACGCAGGGTTGGCGTTTAATGAACGTGTCTTGACTATGCGGTAAGGAGGTGCGCCGTTGACGGGCGTCATTGACGCACTCAGCAGTTTTATAGTGCCCTGTTTACGCTCGTTAGTACGGGGTGCTATCCCTCACATCACGAGTAGAGATAAGTCTGAATCAATCTGTGCAAAACAACGAAACTAAATGTGTTGGTACTCCCATCTCCAGTCGTTACGGTTTCAACCTCTCCTCCAATCCCTACCTCAGCCGTTGCGCTCGAACGTCGTCCGACAGTTTCGTGCGCTCTATTCGTATAATGACAACACTGCTTGAATGGGTATACACAAGCGTGCCAGGCTAACACCATATCACGGCCGTTCGCTCGAAAGAAATCGCTTAGGAAACGATCTACACCATCGCCTGATGGAAACGGACCCATGATATTGAGCGGAACCATGCGGGTAGAAGACGGCCGGTTTTGCTGCACGCGGCGAGGGGGGACATCCTAAGACGGCACACTCAGGCAACATGTGCACCCGGTCGAGTACAACGTCATATGCTCACCGGCGCTGCCACGCGAGGAATGTTGTTCATCGAGATACTTTGCGTTGAGGGGATTGCCACGGTCATGCAATCGCTCCCCCTATCCGCTGACTGTAGATTAGGTATTTGCATTTCTGTGTAGGTCCTGTTCACCAAGCCCCTTGGCTGAGGGCTGGTGGAGTTCCAGGAGGAGATAGATGGACGTCTGACCATTCGTGCAGTTCCACCAAGCACCCTCTAAATGGTTGATGTCGCCGTGTAAGCATTGCGCACTGCACGGCCTAGTATGCGTTGAGAGTACATACCATTGGTGAGGAGGGGTAGATGACGCGCCTTCGTCAAATCCCACGCCCTTTCATATTATCGTATGGCGGGGTAGACGTATTCGCACGCTACAACGGCACGGCGATGGTATGGTGGTTCCTGTAGCAGGTTGCAGCAGGGAGAAGTGGGTGGGGACTGAATCGTGGTCAGATACGACTGTATGTTACCGGCATCATTGTCCTCCTGTCTAAATGTTGTGGAAGATGTTCAAAAACCGTAAAGTAGGATAGGAAGGCGTGCGGTGGGGGGGGGGTGAAACACGTCCGGAAGGTTTCTCCTTCCCCTGACTATTTGGTTTGTTGGTTGCAGCAAACGAGGCACGCATGCTCTATGGTTGATACGCATTGGTTCAATCGTATCGCCAATTACGTTTGTAAGTGGGGCGTTATGCCGCAATGAACTGCTGGTGTATGTTTCTACTTGATAAGCTGGGCACGAGGACTAATGTTCATTGGCAGTGCGGTGGGCAGATTTTCCCTCACCTCAGTACCAGGTATATGTTTTCGTAGCCACCGCAATAGGGATCTTGACGGTTCACGCCTATTTTGACATCTTGCCATATTTTTCGTGATATCTGATACAGGCCAACACTTTTGTGTATGGGGGGCAGGCAAATATATTTCACAAACCGACTGAGGTACAAGCAGGGGCGTGTTGGGTGCGTTAGACGTCGAACTATTTGTTTGGACAGTGGAGCGCGGTGTGCGGAATTGGAGCCTCCCTATCCGAGAAATATCCTCCGACGTCGGTGGAGGATAAGTTCGGCACGTGAAAGCTTGTAGATCACGATGGGGAGTGCGGCTG
Organism: Saccharina japonica; assembly: GCA_008828725.1. NCBI lineage: Eukaryota > Phaeophyceae > Laminariales > Laminariaceae > Saccharina > Saccharina japonica. The sequence goes on from MEHQ01001621.1 coordinate 76,503, forward strand.
TGTCCATCAGTGGGCTTTCTAGCAGAACATTCTGCACGGGTTGTAATAATGCCCTACGTATTTCGTAAAGCATTCTAACACATACGAGGGAGCGAGTTGTTACGTGCGGGCCGACATTGAAGGCGTAGGGTGTAGGTGCTGTCGACATGGATAGATCGACCAGGTCTTCCCAGGGTCCAGCGTTCGTCTTCGTTGAGGTTGGAGCGTTGGCATGTAACCTGGTGTGCTGACAGAACGTTTCTGCTGGTTTCGTGATCTCACGCGCGTCGTGTATATTACATGTTTTCTACCCCAACGCCTTTCTCCACACACTATAGGTGCACTAACCGGTACTGGTCCTATATACTGTACCCCGTTTACACCCGGGTTTGGGTTTCAGCGGTGCCATGCGACTTCTATACTCTACACTCTCAGGAACCGAAACACATGCGTCATGGCAGCTTACACACGTAACTCGCATTTCACGTCCGATGCAGAGATTCGTCATAGCTGTGACATGGCTGCAACTGACAGCCAGCTTCGATACTCGCATAAAATGAATACCAGAAAAGTCGAAATCCTGACCATTTTGCAGTTTGCGTTGAATATCCATAATTGATGACCGGCCGCCGGCGCTCCCATGCACCACACATGCGTACATGGCATGTTGCTAATCTGGTACACGATCATTCTGGGCAATTTCGAGCGGCTTAGGGACTAACGATCCACCGAGGCGCGGATGTTGGGCGGATCTCGACGCGCACAACGGCCAACTTACTATAACCTCGAACGGCAAACGGGGTGGATGGGCTGTCTCGCAGCGACCAGCAGGAGCAACCGTGGGTTTTATCGGCGAATTGATAATATATGATATTTGTATGATGTACTGTAGTATTGTTGTACGCTTTCACCGATCATTCAAAGTAGGTTTTGGATTTGTTGAGGCCTCCTGCCCCGAAGCAGGGGGGGCTCACCCAGGATAAATCACCCCCGTGCTGGGTATATCCTCAGCGCGATGGTGATCCCGCCCGTTAAAGACTACAAACACAGAAACCCCCATTAATTACCTGTTTGCTGGGCGGGTGGGATGGTCAGATTTGTTTATCAAAAGCCTCGATGGTTTGGCTTTTGGGCGCCTTGGATGATAATGATCTCATGTGCTACATCATGACCGAGTAGTTTCGGTTTCTACTAGTGGAACGACATCCCTACGATCACGTCGTCCCCTTTTGTTGACTCCTGACTTTACAGTAGTAGTATTCTGGTACGCTTTCACCGACCATTTAAAGTAAATGTTGGATTAGTTGAGGCCTATTGCCCCAGCCAGTGGTCCTACCCATACTTTCTTGGGCTCTTGAACTGCCCGTTGAACATTTGTATGGCGTCAGATAACTCGTCCCTGTCCATTGTCCCACCCGAACTTTCAGTACAACACCTCTACCGCATAGTGCACCCGGCAAAGCCTTCGCAAAAGGCTGGGCAGTGGTAAGTCGATGACTGCCGTGGAGTCAATGTCCCGCCGCTCTCTGGAGGCACCGTCGTGTTTTTTATCGGACACCACCGCCAACACCTAGTCATGGGGAATATATACTGCTTGCCCATCCCTCTCGAGTTTCTTCGTTTAAAAGTAGTACTATGCCCCATCGCAACCACACGGCAAGCGCGCAACCAAACCCTGTTGCAACACACCCAACACGTACGGAAGCACTACGTAACACAAATTTGTTGGACAGCACCGAAAACAAGCGGAAGGGTTCACTGTCCAACGAAAAAATCAGCATGTACACCGCTTACCTCAATATCTGTATTCTCGATTACCATCGTGTAGGAGCATGTCGCCAGTCAGTGTACACCACGAACGTCTTCTACATACACGAGTTCATAGCGAAAACAAGCAAAGCAACCGTCCACCCACGAAAACGAAATAACCAGTGTTCAATGCAACCACACTGGAACATGAACCTGGTATACTAGGTGTGTACAGCGACCACTTAGAGTAGCAAAATGAATACGTCGCACTGAAGAAAAAGGGGCGAATGAACCAAGCAATACAGTCTTGCGGTTTCCTATGAAACGAAGGTGCTGTCGACGTGCCGCTAAAGGCTCCGCCAGTGGCCGCCTGTAGACCGGATCTTGATGGCGTTGAAACGGAGCTTCTAATGCTCCGGCGGCGTGTTAAAATAACAAGAGTATATCTGGGAACACTTATTTTGAGCTGCCACCCCCCCCAACGGAGGAGTCGCTACGACGCTGTTCGTGGATATACTTGCAGGGCGATGCGCTTTGAGGGCATCTTCCGCCGCCCGCTAACTCGCTGACATCGAAGATAACAACGTACGGGCGAAGCAGACAGAGAGATCCACGATTGCACGTGCTCGCTGTCGAATCTTAAAGGCCAAGATATCCTTCAAATAAGAACATATGTATTTGTGTAGGCCGGGAAATGTCCGAGGCCTTTTGGTCAATGAAACGTAGAGAGCACTGTATCAATGATCGACGATATGCTGACCCTCGCCAACGTTTTCTGCTGGCTTGCGTTGTCGCGTTTTAATCGGCGCGTCCTGATCTGCAACTAGTTCATTTGCTGCATTGGGCAGGGCTATTGTGCTGTACTGTCCTGTGATGTGATATGCTTGCGGTAGATACTGGACGACAAAATGCTCGGATGCACAATAGTATTAAGTGTATAAAACCAAATGACAAAGGGGGAATGCTGGCCTCCAAGCAATATGATGTTATCGCAATGGGCCTGGAATCGCTGGCGGATCGAGTTCGCAACACATGCTGTTCATTTCGACAATTGCGGGCTAGGGAGGGCTGTAACATGTGACAAGCTCACGAGCGAGACATGAGAGGTTCAGACTATTTACCTGTATACAGGCCGTGGCATTGTTCATCGTGCTGCAGTTTCAGTTATCTCAAGGCCAGGTTATAGGCCGGGTATGGAGCTCCTCTAAGGGAAACGCTCAACATTAGAAGGTGCACCCCTATCGTACGATTCATCTATCGTAGGAGCTTGGCAGACGATATGGTACACCCCCTCCCACCGTTGCATTACCTTTCGCCTCTAACCGCGGAACTATGCCCTCGCCCTCGGCCCCAAACCAGGCCACCCCCTTGTTCTCGTACTTGCCCTCCACTACCTTGTCTTCCTCAAGTGCCGACACGGGGGGCGCTCGCTCCTCGAACCGCAGCTTATCAACAACTAACCAGTGGGATAAGAGTTTCGACACCGAGGAAGGTGTTGACTACTCGAGTGGAAACGGTGTTCGTCCCCGCTGTGTGACGTCACAGGCGTGGTGTCGGTCTTTTTAAATCTCTCTTATCCGGTTGGGGGTGACTCATGCTACCAGCTATATGGCGGATATATTCGAGTTTCGACACCATGCGGGGAGGTATGAACCAGTTGGATCGCGGAGGTCGTACCGAACCTGTTTTAGATGTAAATGCACTAAACTTGTTACGATCCATAGATGCCACCCTATCATCCCCGGCTGACGCCCGCCCCACGGATGACGTCGACTGGGAAAAGGTGACAGAGCCTCTGGTATAGCAACTGCCCACAACATCATGTCGCCCGAGAAACTATGACAGAACCTTTGCCATACTGACGGAACATAACCTGACATCGTCTGAGGAAAAAGTGGAAGAGTGAAGGTCAATATTATAAGTACGCACCTACCAGGGGTACAGTGCTGTGGCATCCCGTCCGTATTAAAAGTCGGATTAATCACAAACCAAACCGCTCGAAAGCAAACAAGATGCACACCTCAGGGGAGAGCTCACCACCACCCCCCCTAGACCTCCCCTCACACTGACAAGCGAATACCTCCACTGTTACGGTTCTCTCGTGAGTGATAACCTCCTCTCCATCGGGGTGCCCTACTGGCTTCAAAAACAAACCCGAGGGAAATAACAACCCAAACAACTATCAAATCTCAGGGAACCCCACAGCCCCCTTTTAAGCGATACCTGACTAAACAGCTCTTTCATCCAACGTTCAAGGAGATCTGTCCATCAGAGCCCCCCGGAAGTTAATATAGACCGCGGAGGTTCTCAACTCCCCATCTCACTCTCCTTTATATACTAAACTGCTCATTTCACAACCCAACTTAAACCACTAAAAAAACAAACACCGCCGGCAGGCTATCATACCAAGAATACCACGCATACTGTCATACAACCCCAACAACGGCCAATATACAAACACCTCAAGCATGCTATAACACGAAACATACAAGCCTTGTTGACGTACAAGCCCCTTCGGTGTTACGTGTACTGCAGGCTGTGAACAACACGATCAGCACGTCAAATGGGGTAACTCACTCCTGAATAGAAGGTGTAGAAAGCCGGCATATCACCGGTTATACTGATATCACACTGCTCGAATAGTGCGTGCCAGACGTGTGTAATGTGTGCGTGGTTTTCACCTCAGTTATTTCACTGCTGCAGCTTTTTCGTGTTGCGTCGCCCGTGCAGCAGTGATATGTTCCTCTTGAGCACGTGTGCTTTTCTTCTAGGGGTGTGTATCTCTCCCTGCGTCATTTGTATTCTGTTTAATATCAGAACTAGTGTTTTTATTTTTTTTGGTTCGGCTCGTGTCGTTGTGTTCTCGTACCCGGTACGTTAAGCATTTTTCTTGTTTTACCCATTAATTTGCGTTTGTTTGGTTTGTTTTTCCTCTGTTTCACAGTCTGTGACGACATAATTTAAATCTCTCTAGGATTGGGAATCAGGACGGGCACTGGGTATACTGACGTGGTTGAGTGAAAAGAACGGGTTTAATGTGAAGACAACAACAACAACAACAGCAACAACAACATCTGCACAGAAGCCCCTATATGACTATAGTTCCAAGTGTTTTGTCCTTATAACGAGAGTTAATGCGGTACCAAATAGTCATCTACTATATACCCCTGCGATTGCGATCGTGTGTTCCTGGGTGCAAACAATGGTTCAATGAAATATACATCACCAATATCGAAACATATCAATCTATCAACGCCACTGATACCGCCTGTAAGTTACTGTGGATCACGGCTGTTGCTTCGTATGATATACGAGTACGTTCTCATTGGGGGGATGCTTTCCTTGGTACATACACATGCAACTAAATATACACCATACGCACCCAAACACGTAAACCTATCAACCACGCGCCCCCCGCGCCGCTTTTGAATGCTATACGACAGATACAATGGCCAATAAACGAAACAAACGAAAAAAAAACAGTTTTACTTAAACCTGATTTTCGTAACACAACTTTTACAGGAATAACACCAACACATTTTGAGTGCGTTATCAAAGGTAAACAAAACTGTACTCGTTATAGCTGTTACGACGGTGCACCCAGATACACAATCAATTTTCGTAGGCACTGACGGGAAACCCGTTTCAAGGGCGATGGCGAATGAAAGTGTCCACTTGGAAAAGGCCGCAATACGTGGAACACCGGTTAATAGCGAATCTCGTGAGGAGCACCTTGTTTGCGTACAAGTGAAGAGTGAACGAGCACATTACATGTGTGAGCCATATCTAAGCTGCCCAATCTGTTGGTTAGAGCTTCCTCGGCTGGGGGAGGCGAGAGCAGCGAGGTCACCAACGCTGGAGCTTGTTTACCATGAGGACCCAGGTAGTGTTAATGCACGAGCTCAGTACAAGCTAAATCGTGTGTTTGTCAGAAGTCGAGGACATTCAGGTGACCCCGGATAGTGGATATCACAAGAAGCAAGCGATAACGGGAAGCACGTTCAACAAACTGTCGTCAGCTTATTTTGACCAGACGGAAATGTTGTTTAATGAAGTCTAATCCGAGGGCTGATGATGCCTAATGCTTACCCTGCCGGGAAGGGTGCTGCTGGAAGTTGGATGCATCGGCTCTGGTTACGACAATGCTTACCCTGCCGGGAAGGGTGCTGCTGGAAGTTGGATGCATCGCCTCTGGTTACGACAACAAGTAGCTCAGGGTAGGCGTGGGCTGAAATTTGTAGTCGGGGTATATTGTAAATCCGATTAACGAAAACACAGCAATCCCATAACTTCGTCGAAGCCTGCCAAGACCTACGCCTGTCGGTCGTTCGTGCTGCCAGACGTGTTGGGTGATAACCAAGCCGGCCGTGCACATTGCGTGCCGCTCGGTCCGCGAGCACGGTGGTACGAGTCAACGACAACCACCGTGAAATGGGTGGGGTTCCCAGGTTTTATATACCATATACATCTCAAGAAACGCTGGGCTCATGCTATCCCCGTCAATACATCTTGTGTAAACGTTCGGTGTATTTTTGTTGTTCAAAACAACAACGCTTGCTCCTTAGTCGTTGTCTACGTGATGCAGTAGGGCCGGCTGGAAAACTGGAAACAAGTTGAGGTTTTCCCTCCGGTGCTAACATTGCTTGTGCGTTGTGTCTCCCCGGGGAGTGCCATCAAATTGGAGTAATAAGTTAGGGCCCGTAGTAACGAAGATATTTGTCTGTTGAAGTTCGAAAATACTGTTTCCGTTTGATTTGATTTGCATCTGATTGGTCAAAAACTGAATCGCCAAACAGGTCTTCTAGAACGAACAAAAATGACGCGAAATTCCACAAGAAGTTGTTCGGGGCTTGTTTTGCACATCGTCTTATTCAAGTTGGCGAGTACATCGAACTCGACGTGGCATGTTCCATTAAACCAAAAGGAAGCCACGCAAGCTTGAGCCATGTCTTCGACTGATTCACAGGCGAGATCCATCATTACCGAGAGGCAGGACCACCGGGGCAGCCGCAGCGCGAGGTCCTACAGCCCCTAGGATAGAGTAGACCACTCCCTGCACCTACGAAATCCACTCGGCCGTCGGAAATCCATGTTTCCGTCCCTCTTCGCCTCCCAAACCTACGAGCACCGACCACATCGCGACTTCGCTCAGACGCTTGATCGCTGTAGCTCCGTCATGGCTGCCCGCGTGCGGCTTCGGGGCCGTGCTAGCCAGCCAAACCACCTCAAGAGCGATAGGCGATTAGCCGGTGCCGGCAGACAAAATATTTCGCTGGCGGCAGCGCCCCGGGCAGGACGCAGGCGGTATCTCGCCTCGTTGGTTGCCCACGGGTGTTCGTTGACCCTTGTGCGTTATCCGAGTTTTAAACGCAATACACCATTCCTCGATAGGATTCAAATGACAATGTTTTCACGAAATTCTATTCAATTCGGTTGATTTAGATTCATTTTCGAAGGTTTTCATTCCTAGTTGAGACGGGCCCTCATCCCAGAGGGATACCAAAGAATGAGGCACGGAATGCTTGTGGTTGGGGAAGGACTTATGTGCAGTGCGACCGCAGTACCTGAACCCAGTGGGAAAATGTGGTGTGAAACAGCTACCACAGCAGGGAAGAAGGCTAGGGCATGCTATCACGCACCAGGTATAACTCTGATTGAATTGCGTGCGACAAAACCCGTTAAAGACACACACGGCCGCACTGCTGCTCGGGGAGTGGTAGCCTTACGATTGATCCCATTCAGGGAACACTACTGTACTCACGGTGCTGAGTACCACACGGGTCGGAGATTTAAGGACCGATTGTATCCCCGTCCAGAATGGCATACCACTTGTTGTCTGGTCTACATACATACAGGTACGTACACTAGACCGTCATCAATCGACATACTCGCCATGTACAGACCTCGACAGCAGCGTACAACCCTGAACTTACACCGTTGCCTTACCTGCATGTTCATGCAAATAGTTCTCTTGTGCCCCAACTAAAAGCGCTCTTGGGCTACAAGCCCTTTCTTCGTCGGCTTGAGCCGCCGCACGCACAGTACGTCCGCTGCTTAAACGAACGCCCGTTTTAATATCATGGGCGCTGCGATTAGGTGACCTTCACTAGGTTTTTTCATGTTCTTCCTTCGTGCTCCAGAATTTCACCATCAGCCTCTTGCAATCGAGGATGGCCTCCAAGGTGAGGCGAAACTTCGCATACCCAGTTATATATGCAATACGCCGCCCGTCCATCACCCTTGAGATGCCTTCGCCGGCAAGCCATCGCAAGCTCCCAGTGAGCGCACATTCCCCGGAAACCATGCCCTTACGGCGTAGATCGCTGTTGTTAGTTCTCGAGACGCGTACGCAGATTGGCGTAGAGGTTCTTGAGGTCTCCATGGATTATGCGGTAGCGAAGACAGGACAACAATTCTTTCACAATGGACCGTATAAATTTCTACCACGTCTGCCGTTGCCTGGTAATAACTGCTGCTCCTCGACTCGCAGTGTCCTCACCATGAAGCAGGAAGGTGGACATGCCGAAATCCGAGATTCGCAGATAAAACAAATAGATGCAAGCAACTGCCTCGAGCTAAGCACGCTTGCGGCGTTGGTTCGGCACACCATAGGGAGTTTTCCACGACCGAACAGCCTCCACCCCTGAGCGGCAGTGGCGGCCAACTATAGCCATGTCGATGAGGGGTGTTCGTTGCGTGTGAGTGACACCTCGCCAAAGCACGCGCTTCTCCCTCCCATTGCGCACCAAAGCACTTACACCGCATTGGTTTTTTAAGTGTACGTGAGAGTCCCGCATGTTGCCGGTCGTACAGTTGAGCAAATTTATCCGCTTGGACTATAACACGATTTTTTCACCAGATACGAAACGAACAACCACGAACAGCCTCGGTCCATGGGCCTAACCTCGTGGAATAGGGTTGAAACACGCCCTGGCAAGCTAGTCTTCTTAGTGTTCTATTTTCATCCAGGCTGTACCTGTGTTAAAGGTCTGCACGGTGTTACATGGACTGTCACACGAGTATGATAGTTAGGAATTGTCGATGAAAGCTATCATTAAATTCGCCATTCAACAATCCGACCGGTAACTCGATACTTCTGTATCGTTGTGAACAGAGCTGCACACAAACTCCTGGTGGGTACAGCAACGATCCTCCATCTCATATTTATTCTGGTCTGAACCAAGACTAGAGGAATGATCGGTTAGACCTTTTTGTCTTCTACTCTTGTTCAGGCTATATCTGTGCTCGCGGTCTAGGTAGTGTTACACTGACTATCACATGGCTATGCCAGTTAAACGTTGGAGGTGAATGACGCCAATATAGTCCGTTCCAACAATCTGACAGGCGAATATCCGTGTCTGGCTCGTCGTAAACAGGCCTGCACACAAACGACTGAACGGTACCGAAGCGATCCAGGTCTGGGCAAGTACTGCAGGGATGACCGGTTAAACGTTTTGTGTCGTAATGTTGTCAAGGCTTCCCCTGTGTTGACGGTCTGGGCGGTGTTACGTTGGCTATGGCATGAGTATGGCAGTTAGGAATCGTCGAAAAAAGTAACCAATAATTTCGGTATCCAACCATCCGACCGGTAATTCGTAATATCTGGCTCGTCTTAAACCGGGCTGCACAAAACCGGCTGGTCGGTAGAGCAACGATCTTCCATGTCACCCCTTCCTTGTCTGGACTAAGACTGGAGGAGTTTCCAGTTACTCCTTTTTGTGGTCTACTCGTGTTTAGGCTATATGCATGTTCATGTTCTGGGAAGTGTTACAATGTCTGTCACATAGCTCTGCCAGTTAATAAGTGGGAGGTGCAATATGTCAATAAAGTTGCGATATATATCAATACGACCGGTATATGTCCATATCTAGCTCATCATAAAGAGGCCTGCACACGAACCCTTGGGTGGTACTGAAGCGATTATCGATCGCGGTATTTTCCAGGGCTGAGCCAGTTCTGCAGGAGTGTGCGGTTGGTATTTGTGTGTTCACAGCTGTACCTGTGTTGAGGGTCTGGGGAGTTTTAGAATGACTGTCACATTGATATGGCAGTTTAGAATACATGATGAAATATGCCAATACATTTGCGATTCTATAATCCCAACGGTAAGTCATTTATACCTGGATCGTCGTAAACAGGGCTGCACACAAACTCCTGGTGGGTACAGCAACCATCTTCGATATCATCCGCTTTGCATTCTGGGCCAAGACTGGAGGAGTAACCGGTTAGTCCAGTCCGTTTTATGTCCTTGTCTAGGCTATACATGGGTTGACGGTCGGGGCAGTGTTACAATGACTGCCACATGAGCATGGCAGTTCAGAACTTTGAATGCCAAATTCTAGTTAAATCGCGATCCAACAACTCGACCGGTAAGAAACAGTGCCTCGCTCTCCATGAACAAGGCTGCACACGAACACCTGGTGGGTACAGCAATGATTCTTTAACACGTTTTACAGGTGCATCTTTAGAGGCACTTTTCGCGACGACTAAGGCGTCTGATCGATATGCCTCCCGCGACACAAATGTTGACCATGGGCTAGGCTCTTTGTAACTACTCTATGGGCGAAATACTGAGCATTAGAACTGGAGCTATGCCGTTTCCCGTAAGGAGTACTGATATGGTGTTACTATACCAGAAATAGTTTTGCTGCTGTAAAAAAACGAAAACAATATATTTTTCAACGATGGAAGACTCGTGTTTCATCCTGACCGAAGGGGCCCCTTAATAATTCGCGATGATAGATATCAATATTTTCGCAATCCAAGAACCCGACCTGTAAACTCTCAATATCTGGCTCATCGTAAACACGGCTGCACGCCAACGTTTGTGGAGTACAGCAACGACCCTAGATCTCGCCCCTTTCCTGGTCTGGACCAAGACTCGAGGAATGACCAGTTAGTTTTCTTTTCTGTTCTACGTTTGCCGGACCATATCTGTGGTTATGGTCTGGGCAGTGTTACAACGACTGCCACATTAATACGGCAGTTAGGAACTAGCGTTGAAATATACCATTTAAACAATAAATTCACAAAAAACAAGAAGTACAACGCATGAACCAGGTAGATCTACCCCGGACTAGAGGAACGTGGCACCATGTTTTTGAGTCGCAATACTACCTGGCGGGAATACGAGCGAAAAAGCGAACTCATCATCAAGATAGAGGTGCAAATGTTATCCCCAGAAGAAAAGGTCTTGGATCACTCCGTGATGCTATTCGTTTATTAACGTCTCTCCCAACCTTGCGCGAAACACGCCCGTCGATGACGACGGCAAATCCTATACTTCCAAAGCGGGTTGTTGGATATAAGCGGCTTGCTGCACCTCTGCTCATGCTTCACGCGGTTTGAGCACCGTTTCGGGGTCGCGTGCACTCGCCAAGGTGGTCCGCAGGCAGATAGTGGTCACAACTTCGACGGCGGGATCTCCGCCCTCAGCGTTGGCATTGGGTGCGCCAGGTCTGGCGCCGTCGGAACCTTCGAGAGAGACGGGCTGTTCCGCCATTTGTGCGTGTGTGTGTGGATCTTCCGCTGTGCGCTGCAGTGTCACGGGGCATGTGAGAGTATCCGCAGCCCGCAGCGAGTCGCGTTGAAACCTGTGCCCCGCATTAGAAAGAACTTCCTACAGTTAAGGAAACACAATAAGTCGGAACGTCGGCACCTCCGATTCACGACTGACTATTAGTCCGACTAATAAATAGTCGGCGACTTAAGTCGTGCCGACTCACAGCTCTAGATATTGTACATATTTACTGTACCGACCAGGGGTTTGTGTGCTGCTCTGTTTACGACGAGCCACGTATTGAGATTTAGCCGAGGGGTTGTGGGATCACGAATACACTGAAGATTTGTTTTTTTGTGTTTTTTGTGTGAAACTTATGTGAATCTACGTAGGTCATACTGTTTGCGCTTTGCTTGCGTAAAATGAAGCCAAATAACGTAGTTTTGGCCTACGGCTCGCATCGCCAGCCGACGTACTGACTAACAAGCGACTAGCTAATAGTCGTGAAATGGAACGAACGCACAGCCCTAATATTATCATCCCTTTCCTGGTCTGCACCAAGACTGGAATATCGACCAGTTAGTCCATTGTTTGGCCTACTATGACGCATGCTACGATAGCCTGCATGCAGGTCCACCATGTTTTTTCTGAGCTCCTCACTTGAGGAGCGTCATACCTCACCAGAAAAATGATTTCGGAGGCAAAAGAAAATTGCTGCCGGATGCGAAATATCATGACCGAAGTATGCCTCAAACAGTATTCGTCACAAAAATGAAAGTCCGACGAATTTGGGTTAAGGAGCCCGATCGTTCAGAAAACCATTCAGCTAGAAAGTGCTACCTCTACGGTAGCACGCGTCTTATTATCGAGGGTAGATCTGGGTTGATGGTTATATTTAGAATGACTGTGACATAAGTATGGCAGTTCAGAGTATGCGCTCGAAGATACAACTATATTCGAGGTCCAATAATCCGATCGGTTAATCGCAATATATGGCTCGTCGTAAAACGAGCTGCACCCAAACGCTTCGTGGGTACAGCAATCATCATAGCTATAATATCTTCCCTTGGCTGGAGGAGGACCGTAGGAGTTAATTTTGTTTGTGTTATTTTACTATCTACTGTAGGCTATATATCTGTTGACGGTCTGGGCAGGGTGATAATGACTGTCACATGACTATGCCAGTTAAGAATTCGCGATAAATATTCAGAAACACAACAAAGTATCGCTATTCAACTCTGCACACAAGCACCCCATGGGTAATTGAATGGTCACATAGGATATCCCATGGGTTACTCTATGGGTCGTCCTTTGAATTATTCCACCGGTTGCCTCGTGAATTGTTCCATTAGATTGGGACATCCAATAAGATAACTAACGGTAAGACTAGTGCGAAGTCGCATGGGTAATCCCGTAGGTCGAGCAATGAGTCAACCCATGGGATTCTCGAGGATGCTTCTTGTAGGGCATACATGAAATCCCAGGGGACATGCGAGGCCGTGTCATACGACACAGCTAATCCCATGAGGCAACTCGTGGGCCGAACAGTCGTCCGAAGATGAATGGCCTATGGGGCGCCCGACGATGAAACTCATGGGGCGTTTCTAACCCTCGGGTAGCAACCCATAGGACCGTCCACGTGTCATGGGAACGACCCGTGGGACATCCCATGGGACTGGAACCGTTTAAGGGGAGATGCAATGATATAAGTCATGAGGCGTAAGGCGACCTATCGGTTGTGTCTCTGGAAAAAAACACGTCCCATGGGAACTACTTATGGGGCGTCACATGGGACGGGACCCGTGCGTCGGAAACCGTGTGACGGTTCCAGTCCCTTGCGAACGACCCATGGGACTTCCAATGGAGCGGGGAAACTCATGGGACTGTTTCCCACCCATAGATAGTGTCCCGTGGGGCCATTTAGACCCCATGGGGACGGCCCATGGGACGAGTAATTGCCTATGGGACGCTCCACTGAAATATTCATGGAACGGATTTCACTCCATTGGTAGTGTCCTATGGAACCGAACACGTCCCATGGGAACAACCGATCATGCGTCCCGTGGAACTGGACCCGCTCCAAGGGACGCCCAGTGGGATACCTCACGGTACGTAATACGACCCATGAGATAACCCATGGAGTTAATGGGATCCATGCGTTGTCTCTGATGGGATCGTTCACGTCCCATGATAACGGTCTATAGGACGACCAATGGCCCCTGGGACGCCCCATGGGGAATTGTATGGAATTTGTTTGAGACAATTCCATAGGACGCACCAAGAGATGACTCCGGGTGCGTAATACGACACATGAGATTACTCATGGGGCCCATAATGCGGCAGTCCCATGGGATAGTGCATGTCCCATGGAAACGGTTCATGGGACGACTAACGACTAATGGCCAATGGGACGCCCCATGATGGATTTGGAGGGATTTTTCCAACCAATGGGTAGTGCCCCATGGGAGAGAACACAATCCATGAGAAGTTTGTTTGTTTGTTTGCATGTTTGTTTAGTTGTATATTTTGATGTTTGTTCATTGCGTGTTTATTTGTTCCGTTGTTTGTTTTTACGTATTTGTTTGTTTGTTTCGGTCGTTTGCTTTTTCGTTTTTCCTATTGTTTTGTGTGCTCTCCCGTTTGTTTTCTCCTTTCGTTCACGCATCTTGGTTCCTGGCAGTTTAGGTCGCGCCTGTGGTATATCTCACTGCATTTTCGGTTCTGCTTTTTACTGCATTATAACTGAACTATCTTGGTATCTTGATCTCCCACATAAGTTGTACCAGAATCTCTCAAGGATGAGGAATCAGCAAGAAATAGCCCATTTTCCTAATTGAAAATTACCTTTCCGATAATTAAAAAAAAATGATTTTAGTACGTAGTTGTTTTTTACTGGTTGTATTTGCGCACAACAAAAACTTAAGGGCAGCGGCCAAACACAGGTACACCTGGTCCGTTTGGGACCAAAAACAGGTAATACTAAAACCAAGTTTAAAACGCACTCGACGAACCTGCCGTTGCCTGCAACGCATATTAGTTGTTTTTGCACTCGAATGGCGAGCGTCAGCCCCCTCTTCAACAGTCTTGTGGTTTGAGTACTGATATTACTGTAATCGTGTTTGTGTACCAGGTATAAGCCTACATAGTGCGTACCTGGTACTTGGCTAGGTCGTTTATTTGGGTGTATGTTCATATATATACCAGGTATATCTGCTACGCACGTTCGAGGATAAATGTGAGGGAATGTTTTAGTTGTGAACTGTTGTGATTGCCACGATTACACGAAGGGCACGAATGAGTATCTGGAATCAAAGTCAGTAACAACTGCTGTTATGGCTGGGGCATACTATTGCGAAGGACCCTTTGTCAGGTAGCATACTCAGACAGATACCACTGTTGTGGTACGTAGTACATAATAGGTGGAACATACGTCATACTTACTTGCAGGCCGTTTATCAGGAACCGCTTCGCGGCGGCCACACAAAGCTCCGGCTTCGAAGCGATAGACCAAGACCACCTTGATTCCAGGACTGCCGGAGGTGGCCATGGTGCTACTGCTGTAGCTCTTATCCGTATGTAGATAAACGATAGACCTGTTTTTTAATTCTGCCGATAGATTTACTGAAAGAACGAAGGCAACCAATCACACGCCGTTTGCGTGCAACGGTGCCGTGAGTAAAAATGAAAACTCGCGTTTGCGTTTTTGTGTTTTCGTGTCTTTTTGTTTAGTGTTCACCTTCGAAAGCAGATTTGGTATGGCATTCCACATGGCCCATTTTAAATACATTTATTTCCCGAAGGCTAGGGAAATCGCATTCTAGACAAGATATTAATAATGTGATCAAGGAGAATTGCGGTAGCGCTGCGGACGGGGAGGACCGACTAGATGCAGTTGATGGCGCTGCAGCATCCACGCGCTCTCATAAACCTATATGCAGGCCACCTCTCTGACAGCCCTACGGCCGGGGAGGACCGACTAGATGCAGTTGATGGCGCTGCAGCAGCCACGCGCTCTCAGAAACCTCGATGCAGGCCACCTCTCTGACAGCCCTGCGGCCAGAGAGGTTTGACTAAATGCAGTTGATGGCGATGCAGCATCCACGCGCTCTCAGAAACCTCGATGCAGGCCACCTCTCTGATAGTCCTTCGGCCGGGGAGGACCGACTAGATGCAGTCGATGGATTGTGAGGCTGGTCGGTATCAAAAGCAGCTGCTCGCGCAAGTATAAGTTTGAAGAGAAACAAGCAGCGAGCTCGATACCAAACAAACGGCAAAACGCAATTTGACGATACGCGAGCTTGTGGTGCTTGATACGCTCCTGCTCCTACTGCCGCTACTGCTGCTACTGCTGGTTTTTCGCGGCAGCGAGAGCGTCCCTCCCAACAAACGCCCTTCGAATGCCACAGAAGGACGTCACAGGGTGAACAGGACTACGAGTACGAAGAAAGCGTTACGAGGATACGATGGCAGTGTTTAGGATACGATACTATCATACTACGATCTGGGCTGGCCATGAATGGCCTTTTTACTCGCCCGGCGGTTTCTCAACGAATTCAACATATTACGACGCCAAGTTAGTAGATGTGTGTTCCTGAGTTTACAGCGCATTTGCCGACGTTGGAACTTTTCGAAATCGGAGTTAATTACGTCAAAAACAAAAAGTAAAAAAAAATAGAAAGACCATGTCTTAAGTTAAACGAGACATATATATGTCGATATTAGAGTCTATCAGGTATACAACCCTCGCCTTGCGGGTTTCCCTCAAAATTGGTGTGTATCTTCCTTGAGGCATGACGAACAGACTGATATCCTCCTCATCGCCTAATTTGCCGACCATCAAAATATATGGCGAGGGTAAGATTCCCTGGACAGGCTGGTTCAGGCATACCACCCAAACTTTCGTCCGTCACGAATGCCGCATGCAATAGCAACTCCAATGTCACATATTTGGTATCATACTGACCGCTATGAACAGTGGAAGAGGGTGCCATCGCCAGTGTTTTTGTTCAAGGACCTAAAACTGGAGCTACCGCCGTAAATGTGGCCCGACCAATCACAGACCTTCAAAGTGGTCAGCAGTAGTCAGGCGTTTCCGTAGGGAAACATGTTTTCCCCCAAACATCAAAATCTGAACGAGCCGCTTTCACGTGGCCCAAGCCATGTTTGTACAAAGTTTCACGCAAATATTCGAAGATTGGACTGCGTATGATCATATTAAGTCATATTAAACGCGCAAAATCGACCCTTTACGAGGCGACACCCACGATAACATTATACCCGGAGGGTCAGGTAGCCATCGAATTTCGTAAAAACAACTACATTAACCGTGTTCCACCGATTTTTTACCCGTGGTTCCCGGAGTGTTTACCCGCATTAACCGGGCTTCTACTCAGATGGAAGCTACCCACGGGTATATATTGCCCATTTCAACAATCTCCAGTACCATACCCACGTTGATAATAACTACTATGGCATCGGGATACTAGAGCCCGGTAGTTGGGTACATGTAGTACCTGACCCAACAATGTACTCGTAGATCTACAGTATCTACCATACCAAACACCTTCTTGGAATCTTCTAGCCCCTGCGGTTCCGAGAAAACTCCAGACGACCCAGAGGCAGCTGTCATTTGGCACCGATAAGCAACCAACATATCATGTCCCTCTTTTGTCAAAACAGATTTCATCCACACTAGCTCAAGCATGTAATTACTTAGTTTGTTCATCTCGTCCGTCCCTATCCCTGTATATGTAACAACCATCTAGTTCGGGATAAAATAAAAAGTAATCAGAACCAAATGTCGCGTGTAAACATAGGGGCCGGGTAATGTACCTCGTACCTGGTATGCAGTTCCAGTCGCTGTGCGAAAGTACAATGTAAGCATTTCAAGAGTGTTTATTCATCCTTTTAAAGGTTAGTGCTCAACCCTAGGTTTCATTGACGTTGTCGGCAGGACTGCCACGCGTTACCCTTAAGATATACCTGGTATAGAACAGAGGTCAAGAGGTTACTGTCTACAACATATCAACTGCACCTTCCTACGTACGCTTCTGCCGTTTAGAGCGTTGCCTCCATAACAACTAAAATGTGGTTTTCACTGTTTCCCCTCGACGTCGCTTATTTGCCCTAACACGCCGATGGCGACGAGAAGGGCCTCCCAGCCACGCCGCCGACAGTTAACGTGCTCACGAGGTCGCCTCCCAACCCTGTCGCAATGAGAGTCATTCACGATGAATCTGACTTGGATTGATTTCCGCTATCACGAATATTGGTTGGTGTGCTAATCCATCGTCCTTAAACTACTGTACCTGGTACGTACTATGATACTTCGTATATGTGCTATTGTTTCAAGAATCCCGCGTCTATTCGACACGCTTGACCCCCCAGCCCCTCCAAACGAGCTCCGCTGGCACCGTGAAGAGTGGGGGCGGAACATTTCTGCTACATTAAGGGCCGTCGTTTGTGTTTTTCTGTTTATCCTCGAAGAAACCTCCCTGAATACCGCAGATTTCATAAAGCACATCGAGTAATGCACAGCACAGAGTTAGCACCCGAGAGACCGATTCTACAGAAAAACTCGATTTACGCAGCAACTGTTATTCTTGGTTTAAGCAGCGTAACCTCGCCACCTCCAAAGGGGGTGGTGGAGCGATACGCGAAGGGCGTGGCTGGAGCAAATTACCTAGCCTTTTCCCTACCACAGTTCCTTATCACGTGGTGTCGATCGAACCAGCGATAATTCTTATTGTGATACACGAGTGCCTGTCTAGAATAGCCCATCCAATGTGTCGAGGTGATATCAGTATATCATAAGATGTATCAGGTATCAGTACGAGTATAAGCGACCTGTGCATCAAGAGTGCACCTACGACCTATCGCCGATGTTTATCAACCACTACACGCGTCATGTGTTGAAAGCGTCATCAGGCACGACTCCCTTAGTTTCTTCAAACTAAATTAAGCTTCTCTGCCGGGTTGGCAAATCCTTTTGCTGCGGTCTGCGCATTGCCGTCACTGCCGTCGACAGGAGTGTCGGCAGCAACCTTCCGTCCTGCAGATGTCATCATGTGTTCATGGGTGATTGTCCCCCACGCTAGAACCGCTACGAAAGCCATGGAAAGAGCAGCCAACAGGAAGATAAAGTGGTAGTCCACCCAATCGTAAGAGGAAGGAGCTATGGACCACGCAAACATGGTCGCGAAGCCGGCTGGGCCGATAAATCGACCGAGGCTTTCTGCCATGTTGTAGAGGCCGGCCATTTTCGCGCGCATATCCGAGCGAACCATGCTAGTCGAAGCAACACACAAAGAAAGGTTGACCTGGGGTAACGTGGAAACGTTGGTCATACCGACGGTAAATTGGGAGGACGGGGTTGCGGGGGGTCGACCGTGCGGCGTTGGATGTGCTTACTTCGTCACGCTGATGGCCGCTTTTGATATGACTGGGAAATACGGCACACGTTGTAGAAGCACGGGGTTTCTAGGGACAGAGGACAGTATATCCTCTCCATCTTCACGGCCGCATACTAACTGACGCCCTATTGATGACCAAGCGAACGGCTTCAATAACTAAACTAGCGCCCCCGCCGGCATCCATAGGGCGCCCCAAGCGTACCTCTACGTGCTGCAGAACAACGGCGCTTATCGGCAGTATTTCCCGCTGATCGGTTCAACCCCTATATGAAATCAGCCAGGGAGAGGAGCAGCAGGGTAACGTATAGGGTTGAAATTTAGCGGGTATCCGTGGAGAGCAGGTACCCGCCGTGAGTTTACCTTCATGACCCAGCAATATACCTGTCGAGGTGTTTTTGAATCGTGCGAGTTCAGTAGACTCACCATATCCATGAAGCAATACACTAAGGAAGTGCCTGCCGCAGACGCAAAGAACAGGCTGATTTCGTTCCAGCTAAAGCACTTGGAGCACGGGACGGCGATGAAGGCGGGTACAGCCAGGATACAGCCCAGTCGCTGCCATTTCGTTATTCCGAGCGCTTTGACAGCTCGAGGAAATAAGACAAGCTGCAGCACCGCCCCGACCAGGCCAGCCGTGAGAAAAACCTGCCAACGCGACAATAGCACCGTAGGGGTACGACGCTTTCTGACCAATTGAACTCCCGCAGCGAGCATCTACTGGCTACTCTTACTCACATATTTGGTTCAAGACTACATGGTCGTAGGGCGTGGGAGGTTTTGTGGGGGGTGGGAGGACAAGCTTGTTTGAATTCTAGTTTCGGATGACACGTGTAGCTTCTCACGCGAGGAAAATCCGAAAATAGACCAACACCCGTATAAGGGGGCATTGGTAGAAAGGGACACTGGGATCTCAGGATTGTTCAATAACGCAAACAGCCATAACTCTAGTTGAGGTGGAGTCAGGTTCAGCTTCAGGTTCATGTTCTTGCAGCGCTCCACTATCGGCATGGTGTGTTTATTCGTTCTCCCAGCTTTGGTATAAGCGGCCTCGGTATATTATTAACGTTCACTCATGTGAAAACCGTCCAAAGACAACTTGATGATACTGGTCCACGTTAGAAGAACCAGAAATTAAACAAATATACCCAGGGAACGCCAGACAAGCTGACATGGCAACACATATGTTTCAGCAAAAACACACGGCCTTTCTCTGTGATTGAGCGCACCTTGCCGATCTCGACGGGGCCCCAGCCTAGCCCTCCAACGTCGAGGGTGCTGAGCGTCCAAAGAGGGTAAGCCTCATCGAAGCCAATGAGAACAGCCTAATCGAGGGACCAATTTCGTCGGCGGCGGCGGGTTTAACCATTTGGGACTTACAAGGGAAACGATGACGGTTTCAGCAGTAGTAACGATTATTTGGTTGGGAGGGAGTACAAGTTGGTGTCTGGGTTACAACGCAAGGAGTCGCACGGCACGGGCGTAGCATCACCCTTGCCGCGCCTGCTGGGACCTTAGGTTTCCCGTAGACAGTTGATAACACCAAACTTTCCGTCGTGTTTGGTCGCTATCCCTCCAACGGAGTCCCGGAGGGGAGGGGGTATAATCGGCGACGGAAGAAACTGCGCGTTCGTTGTACGATAACCCATATGAGTCCTTTAGCAAGGGGTTTTCAGGGGTTTGGTTAGAGTTTGACACGAAACCAGACACCTACTGCGAGGTGCTACGAGGTAAAACCTAAATTCACGCCCTGCGACTGACCTTCTCAGGGACCATCTTGGGAGCCACGGCACGCTTACAAACTCGACGCAATGCCTATATCATACGGACATATACACAGCACGCCACGGAGAGGCATGTCTTCCAGCCACGACAGTTTGAACGGATTGTGACCCCTCGCATGTTCATGTCTTCACGTGTTGATCGAGTTCATCTGTATCCTTTACTATCTCACCTGCACAACACAAACGAGAAAAAGGACCATTTTCACGCGTGGTACGGCCAGTAGCCCGTCCGGTCCCCACACGCCGGTCTCCGTTTTGCCATTCATCGCGTAACCATCCCCGATGCCGCCGTTAGTTTCTTTTATCTCAGACGTGGGCATTCCGACGCTTTGTTGAGATAGCTGCTCCGTGCCGCTGCCCTCAGCGATCGGCCGGCACGCTAAGGCGACGCTAGTGGCGTCATTGGAAACACAATTGACTGCCCCATAGCCAGGTGTTCCCTTTGGAGAATACTTTTCGGTCGTCCCCTTCCTACTGCTTTTCGGTCGTCCCCTTCCTACTGCGGAGCGAAGACAACGTTGGAAAAAGCCAAGGGTGTGAATTTCCCATGAGGAAGAAAATCTGTGTTTTTTCCGCAAGAGTCGTCGAATACACACTCGAGTTAACCCCTCAATACGGCAGCCACTTCGCCGATACACACTCAAGTTTATAGCCAACCCAAGCTCGTGAACGCGGCTAAATTCTCGCTATCACAGGGGATTGACTTGAGCATACACGCTAACCGAGTTGAAACGTCTATCATTGAGTTGCTCGATAATGCGCTCGGGCTTCACGGTGATAAATTTTGCTGTTTACCAGCGCACGAGTCACTAGGGCGAGACACATATTTCGGTCCGTTTGGTGTCGGCAGCTATATCGTATTGTTTTTACGGGACCATCTAAACTCGGCCCGCACATACAGTAGTAGGCAAACCACCTCCTAAAAGGCAGAATACTCGCTTGGTACTGAATACCCTTGTACCGTAGAAGGCAACACCAGAACATACACGTCACGAATTATAAACCACCTACACCTTGACTCCATGCAACACGCGCCCAAATTAGTTAACATGTACTTGCTATCCCACCTGATTGAGTTCCCTCCGGCAGGCGGACTCTCGAAGTCCTTGGTCTCGGGCACATATATTATTACGAGAGGCAGCAGCACAAGCGCTCCAAACGCCCCGATGACGTTTGGGAGAAAAAACGGGTACCTAAGCGGCCATTTGAACGGTTCGTGATAAGTGATGGCGCCAGGAGGCAGGACAATATACAAGAAAGGCTGATATATACTGGTACCCTTTGGTTCTGTCGAGGGCACCCACGTTTCTGTCTTATCCAGCTACTGACTAAAATGTTTCACCCTTGGGGTGCACCGAAAAAAAACAAAACGGCCAAGAGATTGATATTGTTGGTTGACGCTGGCGTCCGCAAAAGCCACCACCTCTATACAACATGCGCGGCAAACAATTGATTCTTCGGGGCATCACGAGAACGACGCATCTGGTATACAGTCACCGAGGTACAGTATTGTATAGGCTTACTTCCCAAGGATTCCTTCGCCGGAGAATATCGTTGGAAAATTAAGAACCGGTTGCGCTAGAAGTCCTCCGATCCCGGTACCTAGCACGATACTGACGGCTTTGCCACCTGTGAAATGTTCGAGAAAACAAGAAAACGAGCAATGTGCACGGACATTTTACTACGCCCACAGGTGGGGTCAGTAGTTGCAGGTACCGAATTCATGAAGCAGTTTTGCTGCGGAAACGAGAAAACGATCAATGTACACGGCCATTTTACTACGCCCACAGGTGGGGTCAGTAGTTGCAGGTACCGAATTCATGAAGCAGTTTTGCTGCGGAAACGCGGGTAACTCGTTCTTCAATTTGCGTCTACTCATAGACGTTGCCAAATTTTGTACAGTAGTTGACGTGCGGACATTACAGTACACACGAACACGAACATCTTAGGTTTTGTATTTAGGCAACACCGGTCGCCCCGGCGATCTAACTGGTAGCCACGAAGCCTTTTGTGCCGGATGTCGAGGGTTCGATTCTCCCCATGGAGTTTTAATTGTCAAATGACACCGACTGTCGAGAGCGCATATTACAGCGTGGGTAAGCAAAATTCGACGAGAGTTAACGAAGGAAGAAAGTGCTGAAATTTTCTCGCGATAAAAAATGCAAAGCTAGAACTGTAGTGGGGGAGGAGGGAGAGGAGCCTACTTTGTGACCCCGGATCTGAGTTACGACTAGGGAGGGAGAAAGACGGAAGTGCGAAGATAATAAATGGTGTGGACAAAAAACAAAAAAGGTGCATGACGAGACCCCGAGTGCAGTATTTCCTCTTCGTCATTCTGAGAGATCTATATGTTTCTCTGCTATGTCGATATGGGGGAAGTTGCAAAGAGTGGATACTTTCCCACCGTGAGTACGAGGGAACGAAGGAATGTTGCTGAAGGACAGAAAATCGGTCGGCACAGTAGTCCATATATAGTATATCGTGACGTAGCGCGTGCATCTTGACGATACAACCAGGCGCTGGTTACACCCAACTTAGTTACTATATTTTCAATCGCTTAGTTTGCCATTGTCGTCTCTTGTTTACGCGTTCATGATTTCACATAGCAAACGCCTTCTCTTCGAATACCCTTATTCCCATCACCACAAGGATTTTCCGCATTACCTCGGTACCACATCTGCATCTCATCGCCCAGAAATGGAGCCTAGGCGCCCACCATTTCAACAGGTTATGCGCATCGCTATTAGAGATCTACATATCAATCGCCGGCGCACAACAACTTTTCGAAAAAAATCGTCGAGTTCCACCAAGACTCTTGAGAAAAGCTAGTGATAATTTCTTAGATGTGACGCTTATTATAGCAGTCGTCAGTATCATATAGTCGCTGCTCGGTGGCAACATAGTCATCTGGTACAAAACGTAGCTCGTACTACAAGTATATCTACGGTAGTACTACCTACGTACCACGCGTATGGCATACTATCGAGGCTCAGTGACCATCTAGTCGAGGCTCAGTGACAGAGTCATATCATACGTGTACACTAGCAGTATGCACACAACAGGAACACATGGCTAGATGTTCGATATAGCAGAAACCATGAAGGACCAGCCTAGTACTGGTGTGTGTGTTAATGTTATTAGGAAGTATCCTTCGGAACTCGTAGCGTAAAGGCAGGGCAGCAGTCTTTCAGATATCAACTACGTATGTACTGGACTGGATTGTTCGCTTTCATTTCTTGGCAACATAACGACCCTCAAAGTGCAGTATGGAGCTTAGGGTCGTGGATACATAGTTTCACACGAATGCACTCATAATACAGAGTTAAGAGCATGACCGTAGCCGAGTCATCCCACGGTAGGGGCGCAGCAGATTGTTTCTGAGCTCCTCACACGAGGAGCTCAATATCTCTCACTCGAAACATGACTTCGGAAGCATTCGTTCGCGCAATCCGACCAAACCTTCCAATGCGGTAGTCCAAAAACAAATATACCCGAAAACATAATAATAGTATCCGGTGGTTACTCACGTGACGGACAGAAAATGTTGAGCAAAAAAGCGGTACCCCTACCGTGGGATTGCTCAGCCCCCCCTCCTGTTTACTCTTGTCGACCTCTCTGTTCTCTTCTATCGTTCTTCTACTGGGAGCTTAATCTGTATACCTCCCATGGACCCTACCATCATCACGTATCAACCAGGATAATGGACAAGAGGAAGCTGGAGTTCCTCGATTGAATTTACCTAACAGGTGAGCTAGTTTGTTTGCCTCGCCGGGCTTTCCAGCTACACACAGAAGTGAGTTTACGTCCCAGCAGCTGCACGCTCGCCTATACTACAGTACAACAAGCTTATCTACATAACAGTATCAAGGTTTCAAGCGCTGAGGAGCTTTTATTACCGTTGAGATACGTCATCCCTTGCAGAATGTGCTCTTCTCCGCAAACCTCGCGCATCGTAGTCCTCAGGGCAAGTGCGATGCCGTTTGTCAGCCCAAGGATGAGCCTGTCCGACGAAGAGAAGGCGGATCGATAAAACGACAAAGATCAACGGTCAGCATGTCAACGTCAAAGACACATCAACTTCAAAAGGCCAAACATCAAACAATCAGTGATCAGCAGTCAAATATAGCTGGGAGTATCTACAGAGCTTAACCGCCAATCCTTTTGCAACGGAAGAACCGCCCGGGCAAGGAAAGCCGACGCCGTAAGCGAGAAACGATTTCTCGGGACCGGAACAAACACATGGACGTAAGTAAACTGCCGTGAAATTCCACGGGCGACGACTTTAGGTCCTGTACGCACCTCGTTGTGATGGCAAAGCCGAAGGTAGGGGACAGTCCGAAAGCCAGGGAGAATATGATGATTGACAACACCCCAGCAATAATCACCGGTTTCCTCCCAACGGAATCGGCCACTTGGCCCAGAGGGTAACTGCCCACGAAGCGGCCGAACGTGAAGGCACTCGCCACGTATCCGGCGTAGAAACCTGTTATATTTTCCAAAAGAAAAAAACGCACTTAATCTGTGAGATCGAAAATGCCCACGATACTATTATTTGCAAGCTGCGTGTGCTACTTGGTTTTGTGGGCAGGAGTGAGCCACGAGGGTTGGGATTTCTACGGACATACACCTCGTCATTTGAAATCGAGAGTAACGTGCGTTTGGGCCTTTTTCCATCAGTACCAGCATCATTGAGAGGGGGTGTTACGACATTGCACCTAGGTAAACCGCCATAGCTGAAGGCGCTAAGGGCAAACCCAGTTCAAGGGTGATGAAGAATGAAAAGTGACTACGAGAAAAAGGCCTCCTTACGTGAAATCCGGGCTTAACACCGAATCCCGTGAGGAGGGTCCTTCTTGCTCACAAATTCAGTTGAGCAAGCACATGAGGTATCTGAGCCATATCTAAAGTCAACCACACTGTTAGTTGGGGCTTCGTCAGCTGGAAGAGGCGAGAGCAGCAAGGTCACCAACGCCGGCACCTGTTCACCACGAGGACCAAGGTAGTGTCAATGCCTGAGCTCGGTACAAACTAAATCGTCAGAAGTCGAGGATGGTCAGGTAACCTCCGGATAACGGTTAGCACGAGCGGCAATCGATAACGGGAAAAATGCAACACACGCTGTCATTGACCTATGTTGCCCAGGGAAGCAGTTTGTATCATGGTGTCCAATCCGATAATCAAACTCGTTCGCCAAGTTCATACCCTCGTACACCGTAAGTCTCGTCACAGGGTGATACTTGCAGAAGACCAATACAAAATAAGTACACTTATTTTTGTCACACGGCTGTAGTTTCGTGTATATTCTTTTTTTTCCTTGGACTTTTCTGAAAATCCCAGGCATGTTCTATCACGACTCATACAGATGGGCGAAAACCCCGTTTATCCGTGTATTTGTTGGCGTAGGACAAACGAGTGCACATGTTTGCTCTATTGAACAAACCCAAGGTTGATCACATGACCAAATAGACTGCATGTTCGCGTGTGATCATGGAGTCAAGTTCGGGTGTCATCATGGCACGCGTCCTCTTTTCTCGATCACGATGTGCTTGCAAGTTCGCTCCCGTGTCAAAACCTCTCACACCCCACATACAAAAGTCATGATGGGTAGGAACAAATGTATGTATGTATGTACGTACGTAGATGTTTGATTCAGGTATATCTGAGGTATACATGCAAAATATGACCTGATAAGTATGTCATGTATGAATATACGTGCGTTTATGGATGCGGCCACCTCCTACGTATTGTTTTCATTTTTCAGGAATCCGCCCACTATGAAAAACCGTATTTTCGAGTAAAATATTATGTAAACGTACAAGGCTTTCCTGCAGAGTGGTCATATTAAGGGCGACGCAAAAAATACGGGGTGCCTCGACAGCAGCACAACATCAACATAATGCACAGCAGCAACAACGCAACAACAACGACAGCACCAAAAACGACAGAAGCAACTGCACTGTTGCTATATCTTCACCTTAAACCACGAAGTGCGGACAAGCGTTTAGACGAAAAATAAATCAATCTAAACAACGTGTACGTACGAACTGTTGAATTTATTTTCATCATGCTGCCGCCTGCTGGTAAAATAAGTACGTACAGCAGTACCTCCAATATTACGATGTACTACAAGGCTTTCTTTCGGAGTGGCCGTTTTTATACACACAAACAATTTGTGTAGTCAGCTTTGGGCTACGCCGCCATTTGCAGGTAAATGCCTGAATTGGAGTACTAGCTTGAAGGTAAATAAATAACGTGTGTACTGTATTTGTGTACGAAAAGGTGAAGTAGTATTTTACACTCACTATATCAGGATAAAGGAGGCGACGCAAGAATGCCGGCGGACATTTGCGTTGGGTATAAGTAGGTGGAGCCCGAGTGTGTTTTAATGACGATGTGTAACGCCTACAGCAGGTCAACAGGAAAGAAAAAAAACGGAATATGTGCGTGAGTAACGGGATACGCATGACGTTGTACTAGTAGATTGTAATAATAATCACATACTCGTACATTGACTGGTCTTGAGTATAGTCAAACACTGTCGCAATTGGACACGCGATAAACCACTGCCTGGTTTGTATGTACACATTCATACATTGAAGGCAAGAGCCTAGCCTTCCGTCGGGGTTGAGAATGACGGATACCTACCTATACTAGCGATTATAGCAAACGAATCCAGCTGGCGTATAGTACGTACGCTCGCCCGACGAAAATACTACTGAGTGCTGTACTGTGTTGCTGTGGAACCGCGTGTAGGCACAAGGTAGGTGGGAACGGGGGGCAGGGATTGGTCGTACTACTGGCTGAAGTCTTGCCACGCAAGGATGAACAACCTCGCCAACTGAAAATTGTGGCGGAAGTGTTGTGGGCTTGTTGCCTGGGTGTGGCATTAGGGCAAACCGTGCGTTGTTTCCCTGGGCTGACGAGACGCAGGCTCTTTCCTGTGTGTTTTCCCTGCCTGTTGACGAAGTACTTTCCCTTCTTATGTCGACTACAGTAAACGTTTTTACTGGCGAAGGCCTGTAAACTGATGGCCGAAAGCTAAAGAAAACAAAAGGCTCGGACAGGCACGGACCTGTTTGGTAAAAAAAATGGCCGTTAGTTACGAACAGTTGCAAGTAACACACACCCAGGTTTACGTAGATGTATATGTGTTTATAGGGATAAAACAAATGGAAAAAAAATGGAAAACACCAAAAAAACACTGTTTTTTCTCATTTTTTCTATTTCCGGCAACGTATAACAATAGTATTAATTACGAGCGAATGCAAGTTTCGATTGGACCAAGTCTCTCGTGATAGGGACCCCTTGCGAGAGAGCGTCGACCGTTTTTATACTTGATTAAACAGTTGAATAACCTGTCTGCAATTTTCCGTCGGCACTTTTCATCAAATTCTCATAATTTTATTCGCTACTACGTTGTTATCCAACATGTTATCATATGTTCATCTGTCTACTTCGTTGTATTCCAACATCAAAAGAAGACGTTGTAAGTTGTACACGGGTCTCGAGCCCGTGACCCCCGTGTTGGCAAGCCCCTGTACTACCTGTTACCCTACTCGTGCAAGTGGTGTGTACATCCAGTTTTCCTTCATTTCTATAGTAAACGTACTGCAACTCTAACGGGAAAAAAAACGGGGTCAACACGGTTTCGAACATGTGACCTGGTTTCTTCCTGTTGTATTTGCCCCACTACTGCACACAAGTTGTTTAAGTCATTTCAGACCCACCATACAAAACCAAGTCATTTCAGACCGACCATAAAATTTCACGTCATTTCCAGCCCGATATTCAAACACCAATTCATTTCAGACCCCACATACAAAAATCAAGTCATTTCAAACCCCTCATACAAAAAACAAGTCATTCCAGACCCACCATACAATTTCAAGTCATTTCGGACCCCCCGTACAATTTCAAGTCATTTCAGAACCCCAATACCAAAACCAAGCCAATTTAGACCCCCGATACAATTTCAAGTCATTTCAAACCCACCAGACAAAAATCAAGTAATTTTAGACCCCCCATACAATGTCAAGTCATTCCAGACCCCACTAACAAAAACCGAGTCATTTCCAGACCCCACTAACAAAAACCGAGTCATTTCCAGACCCATTATACAAAAACCTAGTCAATGCCAACCCCCTATACAAATACCAAGTCATTCCAGACCTTCCATACAAGTTCAAGTAATTTCAGACCCACCATACCAAAATCATGCCAATCAGGACCTCCCATACAATTTCAGGTCATTTCAGGCACCCCATACAAATTGAAGTCATTTTAGACCCCCTTTACCAAAATCAAGTCAATCCAGACCCCCCATACAATTTCAAGTCATTTCAGACCCGTCGTACAAAAAACGTGTCATTTCCAACCCTCTATACAAAAATCAAGTCATTTCAGACCCCTATAATAATTCGACTAAGTTGCATCACTGATATAAAAATCAAGTCAATTCAGACCCAGCAAACAAATAGAAGTCATTCCAGACTCCAAATACCAAAATCAAGTCATTTCTAACCCCCTGTACAAAGTCCAAGTCGTTTTAAATCCACTGTACAAAAAACAAGTAATTTCATGCTCACCATTCGAATCCAAGTTTCAGACCCACCATACAAAAACCGACTCATTTCAGCACCACTATACAAAAATTAGGTAGTTTTCATTATACGTACAAAAACCAAGTAATATCCAACCCACCTTACAAAAAAACAAGTCAGTCATTTTCAACCCCAATGACGTGAACCCGGGGGGTGTTCCTCCAGAACTGCAGGGCCTCGCGCGAGTGGAGCAGATCCTCAATACCATAGCCTGCGCCATCATGGGCGTGTACCGCCTGAAGAGAGGGCAGAGGGGGTTCTCGGGGCACGCCGTCGACTTTTTTTTCCTGTTTGTTTCCCCACCAATGCACACAACAAATTGACGACAGTTACTAATATCCTGCTGCGCGAGTTCCTAGCGACAGCTATACTATCTTATTATTAACACAATAGTATAGATTGACCGGGTATAATATGCAAATGATTTTCCGCCCACTGAAGGATTGGAGTGAGCCGAAAAGGTCTAGATAACGATTGGCGTAATAACTCGGTCGCTCTGATGGGGTCTAGAGGAACCATCAAATGCTTCAAAGGGTTGGTTCGCGGGGTTCCAATCTCACGCGAGTCGAACTCTTGAGTTTTTCTGCAAGACGAAAAACTAGAGAACGAAAGCAACTGCTGAAAGAGCGGGTAGTAGCGTGGGTAGGAGCAATTCGGTGCATGTCGACGAGGGAAGAAAAGGTTGAAGTCTTCTCGCAATGACAGTTCAAGGCAAGAACCCCGCAGCGGGGGAGAAGGTAGACGACCCTAGTTTGTGACCCCGAATCTGGGTCACGGCTGAGAACGAGATACCATAGAAGGGCGAAGAGAGTAAATGGGATGGAAAATTAAATTAAATTAAATTAAAAAGTCGATAGCTCGTAGTACGTGCGTGCTCGGAAATACTCAAAACCACCACTACTCCTCACTTAGCCTGAAAGTACGCATATTGAAGGGCGAAGTGATTGAGACCCTGCTGTACGGATGTGCGACGTGGACTCTCAGTGCACAACACTTCGCCAGGTTCCGATCGGTACACCACCAGGTCCTCCTGCGTGTCATTGGCTTCCAGCGTCGGCAGCGTGGCGACTATAGGACCCTCTCGTACGCGAAGGCTATCAAGCAGACACGATGCGAGAGCATCGAAACGACGATCCGTAAACGGCGGCTGTTCTCGGCGGGGGCCGTGGCACGGCAACACAAGGGGCGACTACTCAGTAGCGTGATGTTCACGACTATAGCGGGTCGGGAGGGACGCAGACCGGGCGGACAACCAAAGACTTGGCAGAAATGCCTTGCTGAAGACATCAATGTGTTTCGAGCCACCGAGGGGTCCACGGCACAGGTCCCGTTGGTGTGTGGAATAGAGACCGCAGTGTGGACCGTTGCAGAGCAACTAAGGTGGGCAAGTGGTACAGGGGGGTCCTCGAAGCAGCTGAACGGTTCATGGTCCGGTGGTACAAGGACAAGGCGGAACTGAGTAGACAGCGCCACGCATCCGTTGCGGGTGATGCGCAAGGGAATGGGAGGAGGAGGGGCAACAGTCGTAAGAAAACCGCGGTTGATGAGAGCAGGAAGGAGACAGCCGACAGGATGGCAAGGTACCAGGCTGGCTAGTAAGCCCCGTCTAGACTATCCGTATCGAGCGCCTCTGTAGCTGCTTCGAACGCGGCCCTGTTGTATTTTTCGTTTCGTTTTTCGTTTCATTGTTACTCTCATTCTTATCCCTGTGATAAGGAAGAAGTACTACCTGGCTTGGATGGCGCGAGCTCCGTGCTTTTTCTTGGTAATTTATGGTGGTCTTTCTTTAATTTTCCTTATATTTGCTTGATGTACTATTGCCTGTCGCAACTTCTCCTAGGGGGGCACGACAGCGATGCTACAGCCCCTCGCATTGTTTTATTTTATTTATTTGTATTTGTTTATTTATTTTGCCGTGGTCGCTATTTTGCCTTTGTTTTCCCTGTCCTTCTGAATTTTCCTAGTTTATTTTCTTTTCTTTTCTTTGGTTGCTTAGCCTAGTATATACGTGTTCATTTTGTTTTTGATACTTCCTCTTCTCTTTCCTTGACTATCGTGTGTGGCACGAAAACGAATCGGAATTGAGTCGGAAGCGCCACGCATCCGTGGTATGGGTGGCGCCCAAGGGAATGGAGACAAAGGGAGGGGGGGGTTGTATGGAAACCGAGGCGGATGAAAGCAGGAAGGAGACGGCAGACAGGGTAGCAAGGTACCAGACTGACTAACTGGTATGATAGAACCTGTCTGTAATACGGGCACAAAACCTGCCTCGGTTGCCCGGAAGGGGCTTTTGGTGTGCTCCGGTCCGGTTGCCTGTCCTTTGCTGTGTCGTGCTTAGTCTTGATATGTTTGCGTTTTTTTTCTTTCCATTTTATTTCGTTTAATTTCATTTGATTGTATTGTCTGTCGCAGCTCCTCTGGGAGAAGCACGACACTTTCTTTCTTTCTTTTTTTTTAATATTTTTGTTTGGATGTTTGTTCGGTTGTTGATGTGCTGTATCATGTTTATTTTTATAATATTTTCAATATTGTTCTCTTTTTTTTTCTCTTTTTTTTCCTGTTTTATGCACCTGGATTGCTAACAGGGTAGGTCTTGCCTGTCGTATATGGCATAGCGTTGTCTGCTCTGCTTACTGCACTTAGTGTAGTATCTCTGTGTCGTAGTTTTGTGACCACATAACTGGTGCCTTTTGAGGATGAAAAATCGGCACGGACACTGGGTGTGTTGGATGTCGACGGGTAGAAAGGAAGGTTTATTGTGAAAAACACGCACGTGCATACATACATGCATACATGCTTACATGTAGAAAGCGCATAGAGGGGCGTGAAATACAGCAGGGGGGGTATAGAAGCAGTATTCCTACATTATTATTTACAGCAGCAGCAGTAAGTAGTTCTACAGCCTGGTTCTACGCTGTCTGGCGGGCGTGTAAGAGCCTTTTTCATTTCGTGTGACTGTCTAAACGGTCATTATACGTCCCTTAGACCTTGTACGTCAGCTCAGAGTGATATACATATCTATCTAACGAATGATATATCACGCCAGGGTGTGCGTGGATCTGAATCCCATGCACCCCCCCCCCCCCTATATTGGAGGGGAAAGAACATAGTTTTTGTTATTTTTGTGCGTTTTTTGTTGGTCTCACACGCCTCTGCCGACGCTGCTCCACGTGCGTGTGTCTACGTAGCGTCTAGTATACTGCTTGGCTTTTGGTGTACACTGCTGTGTACACAATGGTTTATACAAACTACTGTACAAGGACTGTGTGTGTTGCTACTGTCGGGAGGGTCGGAGTTGGGGAACGGCCACCACACTCGCCACACCAGCCACTCTTATCGAGTTTAAAAAACAGAAGCACTGTGTGGTGTTGTATTGTCGAGAAGGCCTTGCCTACCCTTGGGAATGCGGGGACTATTCCCCCACATCCCTTGCTATTGGTTTAAATAGGTTTTAGTTTGGAGTTGATTTATGTAGGAAATAGGATCGTACTGCGGTTTATGGATTGTCTGATTTCGTTTATAACCCTGAGCAGAAACTCTGGGTGGTGTTTTGTCTAGAAGGTCTTGCGTACCCTTGGGAATGCGGGGACCATTTACCAACACACCCCCTGCTATTGGTGTATTTAGGTTTTAGTATGGAGTTGATGTATATAGGAAAAAGTATCGTACTGCGGTTTATGGATGGTCTGATTTCGTTTATAACCCTAGAAGCAGAAACGCCGGGCGGTGTTGTATTGCGTAGAAGGCCTTGCCTACCCTTGGGAATGCGGGGACGATTCACCAACATCCCCTGCTATTGGTATATATAGGTTTAAGTATGGAGTTGATTTATATATGAAATAGTATTGTACTGCGGTTTATGGACCCCCTGCTATTAGTGTATTTAGGTTTTAGTATGGAGTTGATTTATATAGGATATAGTATCGAACTGCGGTTTATGGATGGTCTGATTTCGTTCATAACCTCAAGCAGAAACGACGGGTGGTGTTATATCGTCTAGAAGGCCTTGCCTACCCTTGGGAATGCGGGGGCGATTCACCAACATCCCCTGCGATTGGTTTATATAGTTTTCAGTATGAATTTGGTTTATATCGGAAATAGTATGGTACTGCGGTTTATGGATGGTCTGATTTCTTTCATAACCCTAGGCAGGAAGAGGGGTGGACACAGCTTACCTCATAGTAGATTATTACGGGGGGTTTGTGCTTGGCGCCTGAAGCCGACCATCCGACCTGAACCCTAACCCGAACCCTAACCCGAACCCTATCTGCCACAGGTCAGTGCTGGTATGCCGTTCTTGGTCAAACTCTGGGTTGACTGTCCGGTGTGGATGCTGAGCTTGGAAATGCCAGGTTGACTCGGGATGCTGTGGCTGGGAAATACTCCAACTTGATTGAAACGCGTAAAGCATACCCTTAGCCAACCAGAGTGCGTGAATAGGCCAGCTTAGGAAGATCTACTATCATGCTTTGTCCACTACTGAGCAGGAACACTTTGTGGTGCTGTATCGTCTAGAAGGCCTTGCCTACCCTTGGCAATGCGGGGACGATTCACCAACATCCCCTGCTATTGGTTTGTGTAGATTTTAGTATAGTTGGTTTATATAGGAAATAGTATGGTACTACGAGTACAGTTTATGGATGGTTTGATTTCGTTTATATCCTGAAGCAGAAACGCTGGGTGGTGTTGTATTGTCTAGAAGGCCTTGCCTACGCTTGCTTGGGAATGCAGGGGCGATTCACCAACATCCCCTGCTATTGGCTTATATATACGTTTTAGTATGGAATTGATTTATATAGGCAATAGTTAGGCACTACGGTTTATGGATGGTCTGATTCCATTTATAAATTATTTAGTATGGTATGTACCCCCCTTTACGCCGGAGGGTGCCTAAAAAAACAATTTGACACCCCCCCGCCTATATTTGGTTTCCCAAAAATAGACGTTGGAGTGTGGTGTCGAATTCGTTTTTTTCGGAGACCCTTGCTCACGCCGTCGACTACTTCTGGGAAAATCATGGCCACAGCAAATCGCAATCAGCTGGCGAGGCACCTTTCCGAGACAAATAGTAAGACAGTCACTGCTGCGGCCGTAGCAAATATCTGACGGGTGGCGATGGTTGGTGCTGAGTGCTGAAAACAAAAAGACCCAGTACTTACTTGTTGTGATCGGTCATGTTCATACGATATGTTTCGCTGAACTCGTACCACCAGAATACTTCTTTGCAACTGCCGTCAGGAACGGTCTGTGGGTCAAGAGTCAAGAGAGCACTGACAAAGACTACTGAAAGCCGTAACTCTGCCGGCAGGGCAAGCAGTTAAAGTACGGGCACGACATTGTTTGCCGTAAACCCTTCGCATCGACATACAGGCAGTACTACTATGGTTTTACGAGTAGGTAACAAAAATCATGTAGTATTATTGCGTGGGACACCCGCCCCCCGTTTCGCACATTCTTCAAAGCCTACAATACAACGCCATTTTGTTAGTACTATTATTCCATAGAATCTATTTCGTATTACTGCTGTAATTCAAGACGACAATTAGTAGTTTTCACCTTCGAAAGACACGATAGCAAACAAACGCAGCGAATCATTTTACGCAAACGTGACACAACCAACCACATCATCTACAGCAGCAGCAGTAGGTACTCGTACATTCTACGAGTGAGTATGCTCAGACAGCAGCCGCCATAGTAGGTACTCGTATCATAGCCACGGAGAGTTGGTTAGTTGTGGGAATGGGGGAGGGTCTATGTTGCTGAGTGGATACCCGCGGCCATGTTAATTCTCCTTTGCCTCGATAAAATAGTTTCATTTGTGCGCCTTTTCCTCATCTCGTGTGTTTTAAGGTGGTGAGCAAGCGTCATGCTTTGAGGCAAAATTTTGCTTTTTTAATGGGTGTTTTGGGTCTTCCTTACGATTGAATAGGGTTCCAGCACCTTTGCTTTGTGCGACCACGGGCTCTATTTTTTGCAAGAAGAGTTCGTTATTGTGATTACAACAGAACCAGCAACAACAACAGCAGCAACTCTGGACGTACTGTAGTACTTAGATCTACCTTTACTTCCCACGTAAAAAAAAATAGATATTTATACGTAAAAGGTGTGGGAAAATATTATTCTACTGGAACTGACTGGAAGACAAGATTATCACCAGGTGTGTTACTACTTTTTACTGTATACCAGGTTCAGCACAGCACTGTTTGCACTACTATTTTGAAAGACGACTCTACTACTTACTACTGTAGTATACTATTAATACTACTCAACCTGCTACAGGTAAGTAAGTGATACTTCTTACCGCTGTATACCGCCGCCCTGCGTTTGGGAATACCTACTTACCTACCTCTGCGGCGAGGTTGTGACGACTCACAACTCTCGCTGTAAAAAATTGCCTCACCCAATTCGTTTGTTGTTTCCAGCGCTAGGAGCTCCTTGACCATGACACCGACATAGGGGAACAGGTTCACCAGAGTGTAGATGCTGAGCGTCATGCACAGCGCCAGGATGGCCACGACCTGGGTGGGGAACTTGCTCCCGGCGTCTATTAATAGTTCTTCTTCTCGCGCGGTAGTCATGCTCCGGCTTGCTGTTCTTGCGCGTTGCGCTGGGTAAACGCGCCGGGTTGTAGATACCAGCACAGCCAGTGTCGTGTAAAACTTGTACAACCTCTTCTTGCTGTGGCTACCGCACGCGGCAAACAGAGTAGTCTGTTACTCGTATGCAGTACAACCTCCTGGTTCGAACTCTCGGCTTTATTACGATGTCGAAACGTTGGGCATTTTGGGCATTTACCTTTCGTACGTACGAGTAGCACAAAATCGTGCGCTTTTACCGGTCGCCAGTGATGTGAACCGAAAATGAAAATGGAGTCGGTCGGTTTTTCGGTTTCTCACCGAAAAGTCGGTCGGTTTCGGTCGGTTTTTTATTTTAAACCGAAAAAAAACGAAACCGAAACCGAACATTTTCGGTCGGTGTTTCGGTCGGTTTCCCGACTAAACTTACCAATTGGCCACATTTCGAAGGGTTCGGCGCGCATGTGTTGGCATAATGTGACGAGATGAGATCGTGGTGTGGTGTCAAGTGCCCTCCTGCAGTACCTGCGTCTGCTGCGCCACACACGGTACAGGCCGACATGCATATTTATAATCTGCAGCCGACAATAGCTACATACAGGTACACGTAACAGCTGTTGCTACGTACAATACAAAACAGTAGGATAGTATTATACGAGGGCACTGCTGATCGTGATGTGTAGTCTAGATACCATGTATGATGTAATGATAGATGATAGATACATCTTGCAGCGTACAGCTACGTCGTAACACCATCAAGAACGCTACGAGTAGGTTGCTGAAGGGGGGGCTGTAAGTATACCCGCCTCTGCCTCCGGCTCAAGGTCAGAGTCAGCACTGCCGCCTGAACCGGAGAGATGGTTATCCTCGCAGTCTCGCGACGCACTGCTGTACCGCTGTACCCTGTGCCCTGTGCGGCTGTTGTTGTCGCTGCTGGTGCGGGCTGTGTGCTATGTGCTGTGTGTCCAGTCACTATTTCCAAGGCTTATCACGGTACTCGATAATCGAGACGGGACGGGACGATACTGTTTTTACTTGTTTGGCGGGAAATAAAATGAAGACGGGACGGGACGGGACGTGGTAAAATGACGACCAAACAGGTTTTTCGCGGACGGACGGGACGGGACGGGACGGGACGGTTGGTGTACAATTTCTCAACGGGACGGGACGGTAATTTCAACGGGGTAGATTTTCACGACGGGACGGGACAGGTAAACATTCAACGGATTTTTTTTCCAGACAGGACGATTATCACGACGGGACGGGACGGTAAATATAATTTTTCACGACGGGAGGGACGGTAAATATAATTTTTCACGACGGGACGGGACGGTAAAAATATTTTTCACGACGGGACGGGACGGTAAAATTTTCTTCACGGCGGGAAGGGACGGCACTGGATCTATTGGATCAAAACAGTTGTTGTTTGCTTCCAGAGGAACACACGAAAATAAACACTCGTACGAATCGTACGTAAACAGAAAGTCATCTTGAAATGCGTATTCCCATAATAAATTATATACCGGCACGGCGAAATCGCACCGAATTACCTTGCAATTTACAAATTACGCTACGAACTCGTATATATTTACATAATAGTACAGAGCAATCCTCATCATGCTTCGTCCACAGAAACAACCTTGCCAGCCGCAGCGTTTTGAGCAGCGACTGATGCGGCAGCCTCCACGTCGCAGTTAGCCTTTAACGCCGCTACATCCTGGAGAACCTTCGCTAGCCCGGGGATCAAGTGCGAGTTGAGCTTGAGCAGCATCATCGTTTCGATTTTGTCAGTCCCAAGGGAGGTGCGCAGTTGGCTAACGACTGCCGAAAGAAGAGCAGAGAAGTTGTTCCTTTCTGCTTGACAACTGGTGGTGTCGATCCCCAGGTACAGTCGAGCCAACAGCCGACATTGGCCAGCGAGCCGACACTACCACCCCCCCGTCTTGGCGTCTACTACATCCATCGTAAATTCGTAAATTCAAATTTTTGTTATTTCATTATTTCATATTTTGATATTTGATGTTTCATATTTCGGAATTTTCGTATTTCGTAATTCCGTAAATTCGTAAATTCTATCACTTTGATTTAATTTTAATGTATACCAGTGTGAAAAAACAATTTTGCAATTCGTAGATTCTTGGTGGGAATGACGGGAAGAGACAACGGGCAGGTGTGAATCTTGGCGGGAGAGACAAGTTTTGTCGGCGGGACGGGACGGTAAAGACAACGGCGCATGACGGACGGGACGGTAAATTACATTATCTCGACGGACGGGACGGTAATTTTCAACGGGAGCGATTTTCTTGGCGGGACGGGACGGTAAAGTTCAACGGGGCAGATTCGATGACGGGACGGGACGGTAAAGTTCAACGGTTGGATATTTGTCGGCGGGACGGGACGGACGGGATTTGACGGGACGACGGGAACAGTTTAACGACGGTTTAACCGTCCGTCCCGCCGTTACCGTCGTTACCGTCCCGCCAAAATACCGTGATAAGCCTTGCAATTCATAACGGGGTTTCCATGTAGATATGTAGGCGTTATTGATTTTCGGGACAGGAAAAAAAAACCGACCGAAACAAACCGAGTCGGTTTTTCGGTTTCGGTTATTTTCGGCAACCGAAAAACCGAAAAATAAAAGTCGGTTTTCGGTTTGGAAAAACCGAAATAAACCGACCGAAAAAACCGACTTTCGGTTTTCGGTTCACATCACTGGCGGTTAATTCTTAAAAGGAAATATTGTCAGCCCGGAACTTTTATCTCCCAATTTCCAAACACAAATAATTAAGGGCCAATAAGTAATGCCGCGCCCTCGTACACAATATGCTACCGGGTGAATAAGAGAGGAAGTAAGGCGGGTGTTACTGCTGTAGTGCTACGGCCAATTCTTGTGAGGCAGCCGGGTCACAAGAATGGTCCCGAATCGCAAAGAACGGTCGATTTCCGACCCTGCACTGTATAACCGACGGGATGTTTCTGGGAACCTTGTCATACTCATTGGATCAAGTGTGTACCTGCTACTCTATTCATAGGGTCAATATTAATACCGTATAACACGGAAGAAAGCACACCCCGGTGATAACATTTTGGCACTTTAAAAGAGTATCACCGGGTGTGCTGTTGTGGAGGAGTGTGCTATCTAACGCATCCCCGGTGAAAAACACCATGCACGAAAACCCTGCAGCTAGGGGGTGTGGTAACGAGAGGGTGTGAAAACGACGGGGTGTGCTAACGGCATTTTATTGGTTTATACGGAGAGTTAACATACCCCGACCAGATTCAGGGGGTGTGGTAATGAGAGGGTGTAATAACGGCATATCAATGATTGCTATGGAGTCAGTGTGAACAGACCCCGGCTATAATGCAGAAGGGATGTTAACAAGGGGTGTGCGAACGCATGACAAGCTTGGTTTAACACCAGTTTGTTTTTTATTATCGTGTATTGCCGGTGATGGTAAGGCAAACGCTTGAAACCCGGGGATAAGAACAAAAATACCCGCCTTGCTACGATACCGCAAAGCGGTTACCGGTACCGGTACCATACAGGTACTCCTTGCTGAAACCCCGAGGGTCGCACCGCAAGTGCTGCAGAGGCTTCGCCGGTACCGGTACCAATATCCGGGGCTTGGCACACGACGGACGTAGAATACGTAACAACGTTAGTGCCAGTACCAGTAAGCGCGCTGGTCCCAGAGAAAAACGACCTGATCGTCGTCGGAGGTGCGGCAGCAGCAGCAGCAGCTACAGGTAGGTGGGGTCGAAGCCGCAAACTCGTTCGGCCCACTGCGAGGGAGCGCAGCTGTTCCCTCCATGCTCGTGTCCATACCGGTGTGGGTTGATTGTGGATTGTGAATGATACAGTATACACCCACCAGGTGGTGTTATAATTGTGGAGTTTGACAGTGTTTTCAGTCGTACACACGTAGAGGGTGTGTTATCTAACTTGCCCCCGGTGATAAAGTGGCGGTAAAAAAACGAAATAATTAACATAAATCACCCGGTGTGCTTATGTGAGGGGGTGTGTTATCTAAGGGGGGTCTGCTTTCTTCCGTGTTATACGGTAATCGTTGCAGGACATACCCAGGTGTGGGGGGTATCGATATTTATATTTTCATTAAGAAGGGGAAGATAGATTTGTTTGAAAGGCACAAGTATATGTCACCGTTTCAGCTTTGATTGTTGAAACGTCGGTCGGTGAGGAGTGAGGAGTCGGTGAAGCCATTCATGTGGGGGACGGCATTTTGTTATTGGTACAAGTTTGTCAAGTATTCACGGGTGACTGATGATTTGGATGAGCATACGTCAATGGTATGATGGGAATAAGAGCTGCTCATTATTAGATAACAAATGGAATCATATAGTATTAAGGGGTTTTCCAAACATAAGGCACACCTGGTCACTTTGGTGCAAAAACAGGTACTATACTAAAATCAAGTACAAATCACGCGCTAGGACACCGTCATTGGTACTATACTAAAACCAAGTACAACTCACGCGCTAGGACACCTGTCATTGGCCAGCCTCACATCGTACCTGATTTTTGCTTGAAATGGTCAGGTACACCTGTATTATTGCTCACAGCCAAAACAATCTGGAAAACACCGTTCGTGGCGTGTGTTTTTTTCACGGTTTTAGTGTTTACCTGATTTTTGCTCAAATGGATCAGGCATACCTGATTTTTGCATCTGCCCTAAACTAATACTACTTACTGACGATGGGCCAGCCGTAAAAAGTATTTTCTGTTGTGAGGTTCGAGCGTGACCCATTTCGTTAGTTATTATGATTCGAAAATTGGAAGAGCTGATCTTCACACATTATTGGAGATGCAAAACACGAAAGTATATTAACTTTTCTGAACTTTTATAAGAACCAACTCGATTTTGCCGAGATATCCGCGAAGACCCAAAAGTACACAAGTGTCTGTTTTTTTACCAGATCTTGACACTAAATTCACGTGGCAGCTAAGAATCTTGTATTTCTCGATCTAGCGGGAAATTGGTGTAGACAATGGTCGACGCACAAGTAGACGATCGATGTAAGTTTATTTTGGGTTTTGTTCTGAACCAGCAATTATTATTGCCAAGGGCTGGATCATATCCACACTTCATTTTTAGCACATATGATTTCCTCCTATCTTCCCTGTCATGTGTGGAACGATAACGAAACAGAATCGAGTAGGAAGCGCCGCGCATCCGTTGTATGGGCGACGCCCAAGGAAATAACAGCCGATTTACCTAATTGAAAATTGCCTTTCCGATTAAAATAAAAATCGATTTTAATACTTTGTTATTGTTTTAAGGGTTGTATTTCGCTCACGATCAAAATTTGACTCAGAAAATGTGTACCTCGATGGTAG
The DNA here is from genome assembly GCA_008828725.1 of Saccharina japonica. Lineage (NCBI taxonomy): Eukaryota > Phaeophyceae > Laminariales > Laminariaceae > Saccharina > Saccharina japonica. The sequence continues at coordinate 117,454 of MEHQ01001621.1, forward strand.
GTATCGATCCACGAACAAAAATAAATGAAATCAACCTTGACAGGCTCGAAAAATCAAGGATGTAACTTGGATGTAAGGGAATTTGCATTTTTTTATGAGAGAGGGGTACCTCGCCCATAAATCCAGATTTTCTGGGATCTTCGATATCTTGAGACTGCCGAAGCCGATTTCTTTTTTTTTTTGTCATCGATGGGTGTCACAACTAGAGGTGGGCACCGGGAGGCGAAAACAGAAAACCGAAAACCGGATAACGAGGCGTTTTTCATCAAAACAAAAAACCAGATAAAGCCGGTTTTTTTCAGCCGGTTTTAACCGGTTTTCGGAAAACCGGTTAAAACCGGATGGTACCGTGAAACGCCTCCAAATCATAGAACAGGACAGCATGTTTGGGTGAAAAACGTTCTGTTTATATGTGGATTCCGAGCCACAACCACAGCACACGGGGTGACGTGATTTCAAGGTATAAAACATTGTTGTGAAGACACTGCCGGTGCACAATGTACGATATACCTGTAACAGTTACTATTCATAGGGCTTTCTTCGCGATTACTTGCTGCCTGTCTTTTTTTCATACGTATGTCTTGCAGATCAGCGTATTCGGAGGGCTTCCATGCGCGCGATCTAACTACACAAAAACCATACAAATTTGAAGATATTTCGTTTCCAGACTATTTTTTGTTTTCGAAGAGTCCAAAAAAAGTGAAAATAGATTATGCAGATGTCGTACGTGCAAGTTTTGTACCAGTATACTACTGCTGTCTGTGTCCTTTTGTTAGCACTGGTGGTGGTTTTATTCGTTAGAGAATCCGTGAGAAATGCGTGTCCTGGTGCTACCGGTTTAAACAGGTTTTATCCGGTTTTTGTCCGGTTTTATCCGGTTTTCCCGGTTTTATACGGTTTTCGGTTAACCGGTTTAGACCGGCGAAAAAAAACGCGTTTTTTGTTTAAAAAAACGGCTACTCGTACACGCCTGCTGGGTTTCCAAAAACCGGTTTTAACCGGTTTGTTTTTTACCGGTGCCCACCTCTAGTCACAACTGACAATAGTTTACAGTGAAAAAAATGACTGTGATGGAAGTACATCTCTTACCAATTGAAAAACAATATTTCGGTTTTTATTATCATCGGAAAGGCAATTCGCAATAGAAAAAATCGGCTGTTAAATGGAGACGTGGGGGGGGTGGGGGAGGGGGTTCGTAGGGTAACCGCGGCTGACGAAAGCAGAAAGCAGACGGCAGAAAAGGCAGCAAGGTAGCAGACAGACTAGCTGGTAGAATCTGTACTACGGGTACAAACCTGCCTCGGTTGCCTGGAAGGCGGTTTTTTGTGTGCTCGGGTTGCCTGTCCTTTGTTTCACGCGTTCTGGGCCGCACACTAAAGAACAAAATAGAATATATGCAATCACGTGGAAGATGTAAAGGCCAATAGCAATGGTGCGGCAACCGGGAGTAGCACATGTCGAACAAGGTACACGTTAAGGTTGTCCGCAGCCAACTAATCAGAAATCTATTAGTTGTGCACGGCTGCAACTACTCAGTAGTTGTCACAAAACAACTAGTTGCATAGGTTTTTCACCCAGTAGTTGTCTGCAGACAACTAGGTGCACACGTTTTTCACACAGTTTACTTAGTTGTCTACAGACAACTAGTCGCACAGGTTTTTCACACAGTAGTTGTCTACAGACAACTAGTTGCACAAATTATCCAAAGAGTAGTTGTCTATACATAGCTACAGTACGTAGTTGCACCACATTTTCAAACAGCACTTGTCTACAGACAACTATTTGCACAACGTTTCAAACAGGAGCGTTTGACTTGTAAAACTTGTTGCCGTGTTTGTAAAAAACAAACTTACCAACAACCACCGCCCGTATAGCAGTGCTGAACCCCCGAAAGCTTGGCTGTACTGAAGGTTTCCTTATTCGGAGTCGCCAGCCAAGGAGGGCGCAAACGAGACACTTCCGGGGGACGAACCGGAGCGAGGCTGCGAATGGCAGATTGGTTTCTTCTGAAAAGAGCGCGGCCGTAGGAGGCAAGCAGTTTATGCATCCCCTACAAGGCAGTGGCCATCTTTACTCACGATGCAGCAATTTTAAATATATAGGATGAACGTTTGGTCCTCAATTGAAAGGGCAAACACGCGGAAACGATCATCACCCAGTCTACAAGAAAAAAAAGGAGAAAACACACACACAAGGAAACAAAACAAGCTGCGACTGCTTGTAGGGCTGCTGCTGCTGCTTCATCCCGTGGAGAAACAGACACGAGAACATTGACTCCAACAACGAAGGGGTACTCGTGGAGGGTACTATTAATACTTCGTACCACATTACATACCACGCTGCGACTAAAATACGCGGACGCGCTTGCACCGTACAGACCACTAGTTGCACCACTTTTTCATAGAGTAGTTGTCTACAGACAACTAGTTGCACAACGTTTTCAAACATGAGTTGTCTACGGACAACTAGTTGCACCACTTTTTCAAACAGTAGTTGTCTGCAGACAACTAGTTGCACAACTTTTTCAGACAGCAGTCGTCTGCAGACAACTAGTTGCACAACTTTTCCAAACAGTAGTTGTCTGCAGACAACTGAAGTTGCACAACTTTTTCAAAGAGTAGTTGTAGCAGGGTGTGCTGTTTTTGGACGGGAACTTGGACCTCAATCATGAGGAGATCCCGAAGCTGGGCCATGACGTGGTGAACACCAAGATCCCTGGGTAGTTGTCGAACCCCATTGTTTGGCTGGCACAGCTCGACGGTTCGTTTGGCCCGTTGGACCTCACCGACGGACTGGCGGCGGAGGTTTAAACAGCAGAATAGTAGAGTAATCCGGCGGAGAGGCGGCGCGTGATAGCGTCCTGGCCTAGTTGCGATTATGTCTTGCTAGTCGAGAGGCCTTGAAAATTTCGCCTCTTTTCTGATATTTGTCGACACGAATTAATGCAATCTCTCATCATATGTATGATGCAGCAGAATGATACTGGGCGGGGTGAGATGCGGCTTTCGGTGGTGTTCAATTGACAGTGATGATCAGGAGACGGAGTGGCACCAACAGCCCCGAGCTGTGAGCCCAGACAAGTACTGCCTTATGCAGTATGTCCCAGAGAAAAGGAGATGATGTGTTTATGTCTTGCATATTACAGCAGTACCCAAGGGAACACGAGTAGAGGGTTGGAGTGGGTGTAGGTTGGAGTGAGATGGGGTGGGAGCGCGAGCTCCTACTCATCACGTCTGCGCACCAACCACAATCCCTCGCACGTTCCCGAACCACAAACCGAGGTCCAATACGGGCCACAAATCAACAATTATCACTTCCAGAATAGCCCGCAATGTCCCGTTCCCTATAGTCAATGGACTTTCCACATACCAGGTAATGTTTATGGGCTACTGTAAATCCCGTACTGCCGCAAGCGGAGCGGCCGATCCGCCACACTGTTAGTGGATATAACCTATATCGAACACCCTCCCTTGGTGTATCCACTACATGCCTGTGCGGGGACACCGCGGGTATCGGCAAAACTAGACCGAAGCGCTTACTATGAAAGCCTACCTCAAATAATATATTCCACTAGAAGATCAGGAAAAATATTGAAACCTAACCCCTACCCAAAAGGAAATCGCGGTGCCTCTCGAAACTCTCTCTACCAATCGCTTTCGTTAGGATATCCGCATGCTGATCTTCCGACCGAAGATACTGCACAGAAATGTCACCACTGGAAGCCAACTCCCTCAGAAAATGGTACCGTACGTCAATGTGCTTACTGTTGGACGAGCTCAWGGGGTTCTTAGCTAGGTCTATCGCCCC
>MEHQ01002536.1:6891-121691 GCA_008828725.1 Saccharina japonica
AATGTCGGACATACTGGATTCATTGCAGCAGCAGCAACAGCAAGGACCTTCATGCTCCCCTCGTGTCTCGATGGAGACGCCACGCCTAGCCACGAAAAAGCGACCGCGCTCCTTCTGACCCCACCTCTACTGGCCAGCGCCCTCCCATACCCGCGATAGTGCCGGGCTCGCACGCGCTGTCGTGCTCACTGGGTACACGCAGGAACCCGAAACCGGAAGAAAAGGGAAACATGATCTCGCCGACAAAGTAAAAACTGGTACCATAGGAAACAGGAAGCAGCAAGTAACGAAAATAGGAGAAAACAAAGAAAGCCAAGAACCTCCGCAAGGCAAGTAACTTCTGCTTCGGCAATTAGAGGCTGAGAGTGGCTGTGAGGTGCCAAGATATGCCGAGGAAAGCTTCCGAACCAAAGAAGATAAAGCTATGTATGTCTATAAGAGCACTGCAGCAGTCTGTGGTCTTCAAAAGAAACAAACCGGCTTGTTTTTTTTCCAGCTGCAGTAGTACTATTTATAGTAGATTTTCGAGCTTGCATGACTCTCCCTGCCGAAAGCGATATGTCTCCAGATCTAACGCTCAGACCTACTCCCTGTGAGTAGTTTTAGAGAGCTCAGGTCATGGGCTACAGTTTTTTCTCAGGAGCCGGATCTATCCATTTTTTTCATCTACATGTGACAAGTGCCTCTTACTCAGAAACGACTGCCCACATACCAATATACCCCTCTCTCTAATCAAAAGACGCAAATATGATCTGGAGCTATGCCGTTCTCGGTAAGAGCTAATGATATGTATGGTGTTTTTCTACCAGAAATAGTATTGCTTCTCATATTCTGTACAAAAGACGGCTCAAAAGATGCAAATAAATATAAACTGGAGCAAGACTGGAGCTATGCCGTTTTCAGTCAGGAGTAATGATATGTACGGCGTTTTTGCTTTTTTTTGCTGCTGTAAAAAAGACGACAGATATTTCAAACACCACCATACGTATCATTATACTCCCCGTACCGAACACGGCATAGCTCCAGTTCTAATGCTCAGACCTGCTCCCGACCAAAACGTATAAACGCGTGTTCGTTATGGTCTCTGTGAGATAGGTGTTGGTCACCTTGGATGTGAAAGGGAGGGCAGGTAGGTATTGCTGTGTTTGCTGCACGAAACAAAAGAAAAGCGGGGATGCTCAGCAGCAGCAGCACAGCAACGATTTCGATCGTTTTGTTTGGTATCTACACTCTGCGGTGGTCGCGTAGGACGCTACGGACGGTCGACCTAGTAGTACGTGGAGAGGCCCAGGTAGGTTCGCCTACTACTATTAATAGTGCTCGACGACGTCCTCGTCGAAAATCTGAGTTAAAATGGCATCAATAGCCAGAGAAACTGTCATTACTCAAATTCGTCTTTGGGTATCAGAGGTATACATCTGGAGAATCTTGGGAGAATCGTTTTTAAGAGGCACTTTTTGTGGTCAAGAAAGCGTCGGTTCCCGATTTCCAGTTCTCATTTTCTCCTCGAGTGTACGAGTAGACTATACGTACTCGTAGCACGAATTAGTTGTAACTTCTTCAAAAACGAAAAAGTTGAGGCTGACATTCCTAATAACACCCACTTTCTTACTCGTAAGTGCTGCCGTCGCGTGCTGTCGACATACGAGTAGTAGTAGTAGTGCTATCAACTCCAATTGCCTCGAGCGCGCGAGTTGGGTGTATCCAACTTGCCTGAAGGGGGCCCTTATATAGAGCGTATTTTGACCGCGAGTCATATTTTATGGTGCGGCGCATGGTTTTCTGTGACACGCGTTGCACCGCACGTATTTATTTTGAGAAAAACTTTTTCGAAAATTGTGTCGCGTCTGTACCCAAAAAGTTATTTGTTGGTTTGTTTGTTCTTTTCTTATTTTCTCCGCGACCCCCCGCGAAAAGTCTCTCTTGCCTTCATACTTCTTCCGGGTTTATTTCCGGTGTATGGTACCTATACCTATACCACCAGTCGCACCACCACCAGAAGTTATTTGCTGTCGCGCATGTATGTATGTGTATAGACCAAGCACGAGCCCCGGACGCAGAGATACGAGTATACGTGCTGGGGTTGTCAAAATGGGAAATAACGTTGCTGCGAATGGTTCTGAACGGCTAGATATTTCCCGGAAACATCTTCCAATTGGAATGGGAAGTATTTTCGCCCCTGTTACTCCACCCCGTACCGAAATATAAGGACATGTGTGTAAAGTAATAAGGATACCGACCAACGCTTACATTTCCGGACGCCGTACAGGTGGGAGCTGTTTTTTCAAAGCACCCGGTGTCTTGAGGCCTCGCTATCCAAAACTCCACGGCGACCTTCGAGCACCTTCGACCTTCGTACCACAACCCGCTCAGTATCATCAGAGCCTGCCTGCCTGCCTGCCTGCCTGTCTGTCAGTGGTGTGCACGAACGCAGATAGACAACAACTACCACCAGCGATCACAACAAGAAGAGAGGCTTTGCAAGTGAGTGTCACGCGTCTAATTGCCATGTTCACATTCATGCACGAGTACATAGATAGACAGCGTGTTGTTGTAGCATTTGGACCCGAATCTGCCCGAACGATACAGGTACTACGGTAACATGCGTGGACGGGTGTGACACATTTTTGTTGCGGAGCGCACACCACCATCTTCTTCTCTCTAAACCATACATACCAATTGCCTGGATTTGTTTGGCGGGTATATTCAAATATCGAGTTTGACCAAACATGATACCCGCCCCGGGTGTCAAATGGTATGTTATGCCAAAGCTCTCAAGATAAACACAAAAAAAGAGAGGCGCACAGACAGGTAGAAGCGAGCACAACAACAGCAACAACAACAGATACGTCGGATGAGAGCATATCGTTTTTGTTTGCACAATTACAACGCGTGCACTGCAGCAGTATGTATGGTATACAGTAGTACTCTTTCTCACGTACCAGAGAGGCAAGACACAGCATCATCATAGATATACTCTTTGGACGCCGAGGCTACGTACCGGCTTGTTTTGTTTGGCGTGAAGGCTGCACTACAGGCAGTACAGTACAGGACACCTATTATAATAAGAAACTGGAAATCTGGTCCAAGCTGGATTTCTTACCTGAAAGAGGGTGCATTCCACACTACTAACTTCATGATAACGACTCCCGGTTTCCTTACTGTTCCTCTTGAATCTCAGCCTGGCTTTTCTTACTACTATTAAATAGTCTGTTTCTTATTACAGTAGGTGTCTTGTACCGGTACTGTCTGTACACAACAATGTTGCGACCACACCTTCCGCTTCTTCTCGACACATACATGCCGTCATGCGCAGCAGGTATCATGCCCGACAGGAAAAGCATGCGATGCACGGCACAACGAAGAAGAGCAGCGACGGCGTTGTTCGCCTCGGTCATCGTCACCATTCTTGCTGCATCTTCTACCGTCACCGTAACCACGGCTCAAACCCAGAGCTGCGAGGTGTACAACGCAGACTCCGAGGCTATATCGCGGAACACTACGTTCGCAACGGAGAAGTACTTTGGCTGTGCTGACGGCGGATTTCTCGTCGCGGTGGAAGCCACACAGGATGACACCGCTGCGCTCGATGCGCTCTCGTGGACGTGAGTACAGCAGTAGCATTAATAGTGCTACATGCAGCAGAGTAGTCCACAGTATACACCTGAAAATATCTCAAACTCTGGCAGGGTATACTCGTACGAGTGAATCTTCCAGAGGTGGATTGTTTTTTTCAAGGAATCTATAACTCACGCTGTATACTCGTACTGCCGTAGAGAGGTACGTAGTACCGGCTCGCTCATAAGAAATTACTCGTCGTAGCTCATAAAATAAACGACATAGAAATGCCTCAGACTACAGCACAGTGCAGTACAGGCAAGGGCGGGTGAAAAAAAGGACCCGAGACCCCCACCCCCCCCACCCCCCCCCAACAAACCCTTTTTTCATTTATTTTTCGCTCAAACTAAACATCCTACTTGTCAGCCTTTGGGCGTCAGCTGCTCAGCAAGACGTTGTCGAAACAATGCGCACGAGCCCTACGTGTGTTGTTTGTGTGTTTTCATGAATAATTTGGATAGTGAGCAGTGTTGAAAGTGGTGTTTGGTTTAATTTATCTGCAATAATAGTCGGAGGGAGGGCGAACAAACGAAGTGCTGAAAAATCGGATGAGTTGGATGAGTCAAGACATTGGAACACTGTGTCCGTTGCAGCCCGCGAGGTGCATAATGAACTCGGCGCAAATTTGCGCGTGCCAACTTGAGCGAACTACTGTAGTTCCTTTAAGGATTCGCGTGCTTGACAAAAGAACGACGCCACGTCATTTCTGATCCAACTGTTCTTAGCGTTCTCGGCCTTCCGGAATCCCACCGTCTACTATTGAAGTGAGAGCAGAACCCATGAGAATGACTACATACTACGCAGGTCATCCGGCTACCCTCCCTCAACCACACTCGTGCGGCCGTTGCAATGGGCACTGCGGTCAGAGACGAAACATGGGTCTTGTGGTTTGTCGCAACTGCCCCCCTCCCCCGCCTCGCTTGCCCCAACTTAATTACGTTTCCTTCCACGTCCGCTTCTTTGTCAGTGTCCGACCTCTGCTACTTTAAGGCGCAGTGGCTGACAAGTGCCCATTCTAAAACCAAGTAACTTGTGGTCGAGTCAAGGGTGAGTCATTGGTTATATAGGATTTAGTATAGGAACTTGAATGTCATTGTTATATAGGTTATTTTAGTATGAGGGAACTGGAAGGGAAAATTCATTGCGATTATATAGGATGTTTAGTATAGGATAATTACTGACTAACATCACCCGCAAGTGGCTGACAAGGCCCCTTGTCCATTCTAAAACCAAGTTAAACTTGTGGCTTGAGTCAAGGGTTTGATATATTTAGTTTATATGAATTTTATAATAACCACAGATATGGTTATATAGGATTTAGTAGTAGGAACTGGAAGAGAATCATTGGCTATTAGTTTATTAGGAAACTGGAAAATTCATTGGTTATATAGGATTTAGTATAGGAACGGACAAATACCCCCCCCCCCCCCCCCATCGGCCCCAAATGCAAAAATGTGAGTGGGGGTCTCGGGTCCTTTTTTTCACCCGCCCTTGGTACAGGACACCTCATAAGAAACAGGAAATTTGGTCCAGGCTGGATTTCTTGTTCGACAGAGGGTGCTTTCTACACTATTTTCAATATAACGACTCCCGAATTTCTTGGTTTCCGCCAAATATCAGCCTGGCTTTATTATTAGCCTGTTTCTCTGTTTCTTATTACTGTAGGTACTGTAGTCACTGGCAAAGTTTCAAGAATGCATTATTTGACGTGTCGCGACATGTCGCGACATGCCGCGACACGCCGCGGACGCTGCCGCGGCACGGCATGCCGCGACACCCCACGACATGTCGCGGCGAGTGATCCAACCATTTTCCCCTCTCCTATATATGATAGCGTGTGAGAGCGAGTTATTCAACCATAGCGCCTTTTGTCCCCACACACCGATGGTTGGACAACTCAGGTGCTCTGGGGGGGAGGTGGTCGGCACCTCCAGCAGCGGAAGCGATGTCGAGGGCTCGGTGGGGTTCACCGTGGGCATCTCGGCAGTGCACACGAGCGAGTTATACAATTTTCCCTATTTGGGTGACATGTACATCGGAGGGTACGACGCTGACGACGACGGGACTGAAGTGGTGTTCTCGTGGAAAGGCCCTCTAGGGTGAGTCAGGGGTGAAGTCGATACCCCGCCTGCTCTTGGTTTCGGGCCAAGACGGGTTTAACGGCCCTCTATGTGCCCTACTCGGGGTAGGCGGCCTCCCCATCTGAATGTATGTGTATGTGTGTTTTGTTTTGTTTTGTTTTGTTTTGTTTCGTAACGCTTGTTCAAGCCAACTAACAGGCGACGAACTCATGGATATATAATAGGTGAAAGCAGGTGAAAGTGAAAACCAAGGACCAACTCGACACAGAACCGCATTTTTCCCAGTATATATGTACGGAACGCATGTATGTATGTAGGCCCCGAGAGATACAGCAGCACACCTACTACTACTGCTGTAGGACAGCAGCAGTTACGACTCACCCCACAGCAGCAGTAGGGGACACGTACTACGTACGGTAAAGGTACAGTAGTAGGTGCATCATCATGTATTTTCTGAAAGTGGTCACTTGAGGAGCTCTGTTGTAATACCTCACCCAAAAACTGATTTTGGATTTTTTGGAGGAAAAAAAAAGTGCCACTCGTATATATACACTACCGGCCCTCTCACGAGAAAGTGCCCCACAAGAAACTCAGCCTACGAAAATATTACGGGGAAATAAGAAAGTCGACAGATATTATACTGAAGCTAGAGTGGGACACACCCCTTTCTCACATAAAAAAGTCAGCCTAAGCCCGATTTCTGGTTTCTTACGAGAGCGGGCCGGTACTGCATACCCGATGGACAACCCCATGGCCTAAAGGGTCGTTCTTATCGAGCATTTTTTTTCCAAAATTTCCAAATATTTTTTTCGCGCAATTTTCAGGACTTCCAAATTTTCCAAAAATATTTTCCAAATTTTGGAATGCGAAGCCCTCCAAATATTTTGCCCTCTGTTAAAGTTCCAAATTTCCAAATAAATCCTTTTTTTGGGGGGGGATTTTTCTGTTTTTTTTTGGAAAGTTTGGAAAAAAGTTGCTCCATAAGAACGACCCCAACTATAAAATGAAAAATGTTGCAACACCAGAGTGAAAGGACGACGATTTTGGGTTAACCCGTTAAGAACTGGTCCCCTGTTTTTGGGGACAAACTACTTGGAATTAGTATGGGATAAGTTATTCAGTTCTGAATGGGTCAAGGGGCCCGATCATTCAGAATAATTTCCACAGCTACGTAAAAAGTGCTACATACGGTATATCTATCGCGGCACACCTCGTTCGTGTTGCGAGCGCGGAAGAGCTATACCAGGAGACATCACGACGGTGGAACGATGACGCAGGCAAGGTGTATTTATCCGCACTGCAGCCACACACGGAGCAAGCGCATTGTGCCGCGTTGTCGCGTGTACGAAAGAAAGTGCTCGAAACATGAAAGTTCCACGCGCTCCTTTTTCACCCATCCATCCATCCATCCATCCCGCCTCAAATGTGCGTTTCGTCGTTGTTGCTGCTGCCTACGCCCGTCTTTTTTGTTTTCTTGGTGCGAAGGGGGGTCGGAGATTCAAGCGCAGTCCTACCGAACGCGTTATACTCTTATTGCGAGGATGATGCGTTCGCAACGGGCGTGACCGTGTGGTCTTCCGATAACTACGTGTATGGAGTGACCCTCGAGTGCGCAAACGTGACGGCGACGTGTGCACCCCCGAATTATCCTGTCAATCTCATCGAAGAAGGTACGACGCGGACTACGATCATAGGAGTATATACAGCACTTTTCGGCCAATCTATTTCTGACTGTCCGGGCTTCTTAACTCGACTTGATTCTCGACGCATGATACGGCTACAGTAGAGGTGTAGAGGTGTGCACACCATCCATGTTATTTTTTCTGAGCGGGGTCACTTGAGGACCTCTACACCTCACTCGAAAATTTATTTTGGAGGGAAATAAAAATTGCTACCCGATCAACAGTCCCTTGGCCCAAGTATAAAATGAACAATATGGCAACACGAGAAATGAAAGATCGGCGAATTTTGGGCAACCCTTATAGGACTGGAGTCCTGTTTGGGGTATAAACTACTTAGAATTTGAGTGGTTTGTCCCCAAAACGGGACTGCAGTCCTAAAAGGGTTAACCCTGTTAGAACTGCAGTCCCGTTTTGCGGACAAATTACTTAGAATTAGAGTAGATTGTCCCCAAAACGGGACTGCAGTCCTAAAAGGGTGAAGGAGCCCCGTCATTCAGACGCATGCTACGACAGAGGTGCACCTTGTTTTTGCTGAGCTCCTCACTCGCGGAGCTCCATAAACCACAAAAAAACACGATTCGGAGGAAAATAAAAACTTCTACCCGGTGAACTACCTCATGATGACCTAATTATAGGGCCCGAATTAACGAGTATAAAATAAATTCAATTTGGAAAAAATAAAATTCAAATTCGCTTTTCATCGGTCAACACACGCACCAGCACCAAATATTATGCCCCAAGATCCTAATCTTTGGTGCTGGTGCGTGTGTTGACCAAGTGGATTTGAATATTATTTTTTCCAAATTGAATTTATTTTATACTCCGATTTTTTTCTTCTTCGTTAAAACGGGCCCTTATGCCCTCGGGAAACTATTGAAACACGAAAGACTGAAAGTCGGACGGTGTTGGGATAAGGCGCTTTATCGTTCAGAAAACGCTTCAGCCAAAAAAAGGTATACCTCTTCTAACTCTATCGTAGCGCGGGTCGGTCTAACAGCCAAAAAAAGGCGCAGTACCTCTATTATCGTAGCACGGTTTGCTCGGAATACCAATACATAGGGCGTTTGACGCATGCTACGGTAGCCTGCATGCAGGTGTACGGTAGCCTGCATGCAGGTGCACCCTGGTTTTTCTGAGGGTAGTCACTTGAGAAGCTCTCTGTACCTCACTTTTGAAGGAAAATAAAAGTGCTACTACGATATCCCCGATGACGAATACCGTGCTCTAGGTATACAATATGAGCAATACTGCAACGATTTTGGGGTGAATGAGCCCGATTCAGCAAAAAAAAGCATTCAGCCAAACATTGTTACCTTTGTCGTAGCACGGGTGGTCTTCACAGTATTTTCATTAAAAACCTACGTAGACTTTGGGATTGTTTCTTCGTGTTGCGCTTTTAGCATGTTCTCAAAATCAGCCTTTAGGGGTAAGCATAGTGATTTTCAGGTGACGAGATTGAGAAAACTTAGGTAGGCGCTACCCTCGCCCGTCGCACGCGTCGTGTGTGTCGCCGGAAAAGTGATCGTCCCTGACGTACACGCTACACTCAGCAGCAGCAGCCGTGGACATGATATAGCAGTGACGTGCGTGGTTTGCGCTTCTTGATGTGCTCGAGGGACGGACGACGTCCACATTTTGCCGTACGTACCGTGTGCAGCTGTTTGAGCTTTGCAACGCGTTCGACTTTTTATATACCTTGGTAGTTTTTTGCTGTGCAGTGTGGCGCGCGGGATGGGGAAAAGAGGTCAAAATTAGCGAGAAGGGCGACCGATCCTTGCGTTACGAAGCACAAATGCCAGCTCGCACTGCGCTGTAGGCTCCGGAGAATGGAATCTTGTATACGCCATACACCTTACCACACTTTAGTGAGGCGAGTTCCATTTCCTCAGCCGTCGGGCGTTTCGAGCAAGCGTTCGCTGCAGCACCGGCCGACGTATACTCGTACATAGGTAGTATGCCCCGCACTCCGCCGCCTTATTACTGTAATCGATCTCGAAGTAACAGGGCCAACATCTCTCTATCCCGTGTGTGCCAATTGCACCGAACCGCTGCCATTTCATGTGCAAACGCTTCCAACTGTCCATCAGGTGAACCCACACCTGGGCCGAGCTCTGTCGTCCCTACGCCCGGACCGAGCCCTTCCCCCGTCCTCACTGAGGGGTCGAGCGTCAACACCGCGGAATCGAGCTCTGCGTCCGTCGACACGGCTGCTGCCATTTTCACGGCCGTGGGCGTGACCCTGCTTCTGATCGCCGCAGCAGTCGGTGTGGCGTGGTGCATCCACCACCGCAGCCAAGAAAGCAAGATATGCAACTCCGGCAAGATCCCACCAGGAATTGCGGGGGTAGGACCTATGAGGGCCGAGGGGGGACAAGGTGGGATCAGCACCCAGTAGGGTAGAGTTGAGAACATAACCACCGGAAATTACACCCCGGTTCTCTCGATCAGGACCTACGGTGATCGTGCCGTGAAATGTCGCAACATCCCTTTTTTTTATATCTCCAAACTTTTGAAAGGGTCGGATTTCAAAGGGGGCATTGTTGTTGTTGTTGTCTTCACATTAAAAACCGTGCCGGTCTCTCTATCCAGTACCTCCATCTGTCCGTACTAATCCAACACTTGACACGGTCGATTCCCGTGGTCACAGGCTAACTTACCCAAAAAAAAGGTATACTGAAATAAAAGTGGAACCCGAAGGGTCCGCAAAGCGATCAAAGCCAGTCAAAAACAGATAGTCTGGAGCCCTCCGCTCCCCTCTACACGCTATGTGAAGGTAAAAATAAAAATGGAAAAGTCAACATCACCAATCGGGGGTACACGCCCCCTGATTCTATCTTGGTGCCCCTATAATGCCGGGGTGTTCCGTGCCGGGTTCACGCCGGTCAGGCAAACAAATGGAGTCCTCCACCCCGATTATAAACGCAGACATGATACGGGGGAAGGGAACTATGGTCCCGTGTGACTACACCCCGCAATCGTACGACCCGCCTTTGTTTTCAGTGCCTTCTTCTCAGTCGCGACATGGGCCCCTCGTCACCTATTCGGACAAAATACGCTCGACAGCGATGATCGTGCGCCCAACCCGTCCTTAGCCGTGCCACATGAATCGCCTAGGAGCCTCTCTGGCACCTTTTACTTGGCAATAATATCGTCTCCATCTAAGAAAACTTGCGGGCAGGCGCGTTGTCAATGTGGGGGTTCCGCCCCCTCGGTCACTCATAACCTAAGCCACTCGCTCTTAGCAAGGAACAGTGGAAACCCGTGAGTTCTGTCAGCTCCCGCTGGTATCCCTTGAATTCGGGGTCGGCACCGTGTACGAGCGTTTTTCTATGAGGTTGCGGAAGATGTATGCGTTTTATTCGAGAACCGTCGGTCCCTCTCTCTCTCTCTCTCTCTCGCTCTCGCTCTCTCTCTCTCTCTCTCTCTCTCTCTATGTCTTTCTCTCTCTCTTTCTCTCTTTATCTCTTTCTCTCTTTCTCTCTATCTCTCTATCTCTATCTCCCTCTCTAGCTGTCTCTCTTAGTAAAACGGTGACCACGGTCTCGCGGTTTTCGATACCAGTATGGCGTTCGTCTCGAGACGCGTGCCGCGGTAGGCATGCGCCTTATATTGATGAGCCTCTTTCGCCTGAGGAGCTTTTTACCTCTCGCCCAAACACTCGTTTCGAGAAAACTTTAGCACTTGTCCCCATGAGCCATCCCGTGGCCTATTGTAGGTATATATATATGTATATATATGTATATATACGAAGGATATATATATATATCACGAAAAATATAGTAATCGCTATAGACTAATTGTATTCCGACGATAAGGCATGCCTTATTGAGCAGCTCCTCAGTCGAGGGATATACTAATAGTCAGTCACAACCATTGTTTGGTCAAAACAATCTACCCCTATAGTAGCACGCCTCTCGAACAAGCCACCATACGATGTCCAACGCCATCTGCAATGTCGTGGCGTACTTTATCGAAGATAGATGCATAACTACAGCTAACGTTCGACGCCTCCCTCCCCCCCCCTACACTCGGCCCTCCCATCGCACCCCCACCTTCCCTGGAATGCCTACCTGTTATGGCATGTTCTTCGTCTTGTGACAGCGGCACGCTGCGGCCGGAGCACACCACCGCCAAGCTATTCCGACATTGCCGCATGAAAGCCCACCAGCATGTCCGACCTGAACTGGAACGGGCTGAAAATACAATTATGGCGACGACTGGACGGCTGCTACGATGGAGGTAGAGGTTTTTACCGTTTGTTGGCCGAAAACGTTTCTGAATAGAGAAAGGGGCGCCTTGACCCAAAGCCGTCGGAGTTCCATTTTAGTGTTGCATTGCGTTATTTTTCGTTCTATCGTCAGGCCATGATATTGATCATCGGGTAGCGCTTCTTGTTCCTCCCATACTGTATCAGGTTTTGGGTGAGGTATAGGGACTTTCAAGTGACCACCCTTAAAAGGCAAAAACATGGCGCACCTCTACAGTAGTAGCATGCGTCACTGGTTGATGATGCACTCACTCGTGTTTCGAGGCTGATAGAGGAACAAGAGCGGAGAGGAGCAGAGAGGAGCGACGGGCGGTCTGCCTATTGCGATAACGCTCACGGAATTCGGTCGTTCGATGCGCTTGCCGTGCTGTTGTATCACATTGATTGACGTCCCAGCGCTGATTGGTCGGCTCACAGACAGTTATCCATATGGAGCCCTGTGGTGTTGGTGTATTTTCCCCCCTGCCGTTGCTTGGTCTTTGACGCCCTAGAGCAGAGTTTAAGGCTCACAGCATGTTCCCGAGACATACCCCAAAGCGGTTGGTGCTATTTATGTTGTGGAGCTATACGATAGCCACCACAACTCACCACCACAGTACATACTGTAATGTAGCGTAAACTCTTCCACTCTTTGTGCCGCGTTTCCTTCTTTCAATCTTGTGGGGCCGTTTGTTGTAAATAGTGTGTTTGCTCTTTTGGCCTGTTTTCTTTTTATCTGGTCACTTTTTTAGTCGTCTTTTTTTTGTTTGGTCTTCCCAGCGGGACATGAACATACCGGCTATCAGCAGCCTTGTTCCCTCGGTACTCGGTACCTGCGCCCTGGACGCGTTTGTTTGTTTTTGCTTTTGTTTTTGTTCATTGTTTTTAGTGTTCTTTAGGTAATTCTTCGCTCTCCAAGCGCATGTTTACTTACAGTAGTTTTATTCGTGCATTGGCCTTATTTTAGTTGCCTTTTTCGTATTCCGTATCTCGTTTTGTTTAGGTGTACGTATCAATGGGATGCTATCCTGGAGTATTTGTTCGGCTTGCGCCTGATACGGGATGGTATTATACGCGCACAGCACGTATTGGTGCTGCGGCGAAGGTGTATGGTTGTGATGTACTTGATTTTTCTCCGTCGTGACGTTTTTGGTGTCTACTAATAGTCTGTTTTGTAACCAAGGTCTATACTTCACGGGAATTTGCTGATGAAATGGGCGAATGCCATCATCATCTCGTGGCTCAGTGTCACTACAGTCGGTCAATATCTTCCGTTGGTTTTCGGTTGCTAAGGGCCGACGACCCCGCCCTCCCCAAGGCAACCAACGAAAAGGGCCCGTGTGGAATCGCAACCCCAGGCTTAGAAACAGCACAAGATCAATTAACCTTCATTTTTCTCTTGAAATACCAGCCGGGTGTATTTAATCGCTGGAATACAGTGGCCAGAAGTATAGCGGATGCCGAGATTTCGATGTTCTGTTGAATTGAAGTGACTAAACGTGGGAGGGGTGCGAGAGCGGTCGAGGATTTCAAAACGTGTTGCCAACTTCCGTACCTTATTCGGTCTTGGAGATGTGCGCGGAAGGCGCGCACGATGCTGACTCATCACGCTGCCACGAAACACCAAGGGTATATTGTTGTGCTCGCCCGTGTATACTGGTAGTTAGGTGCCGTTCGTCAGTATTGCTTGCATACTATATATTTAACTTACCTCTATCGAGAAGTTGATCGTGCGGCCGAAAATAACTACAGTAATTTACCACCATAAGTGTCAGGGAGCGTTGCAGTGAACGTTGCAATGAACGTTGCAGAGCAGGGAACGTTGCAGGGAACAGGCCAGGTTGCCGAAGAATAAACCTGCCCGCAGCATGAACGATGTCCCGTAATGACCAGGTGAGGTCGCCGCCCACCTTGATCACTCTCATTCACTTCCTCCTCATTTGGCCACATAGGCACCTTTCCAAATAACCTATGTCCTCTCCATCACAAGTGATCTTCACAGACACTTCACGGTGCCACATCTGCGTATTATCTCTTTTCACAGAGACAGAGCCTCGACAACCACAGTTATTTCAATTTATGAGTCCTGCCCTTTGATCTACACATCGACTTTCACCACGAAACGACGTCTCGTCGAGTTCGTCAAGTTCTATGTACAAGAATTCCAAAAAAAGATCGTCACGTCTTCAAGTGAGGAGCATGCATGCATGCGCATCCACCGACTTACTATCCAGTACAGGACACGTACTAAGAAACAGGCTAACGAGAAAGCCAGGCTGAGATTCAGAGGAGAACTAAGAACAACGGGAGTCGTTACCTTGAAGTTAAGTGTAGAAATCACCCTCTCTCAAATAAGAAATCCCGCCTGGACCAGATTTATTGTTTATTATTATTACGGAGGCTCATATTAAGTAGGTCCTCTACCAAGTGACGGTGATTTATTTGACTATTTCAGCAAACGATAGCGCAAAATGAGCGCAGCATTAAAGCCTTTCTGTACAAAGATACAGAATGCCAAGACAACACGTTGCTGCCGATTAATGGCGTATCTAGTTTATGTTTAAGATTTTGCCTCCGAAAAATGCCCTTGAGAAAAGGTGCAAATACTTGCGAACTAAGAAGGATACCGGTAAAAAAGTAAGAAGCGGACAGCAAAGCGCACAACGTGGTCGTGCTGATGATTTTTTTTTTGTTTGTTTCGAAACTTTGTTTTTTATTTCCATTTTGAGTCATCCCACGGTAGGGGTGCAGCAGAATTTTCTGAGCTCCTCACATGAGGAGCTCAATATCTCACGCGAAACATGACTTCGGAAATATTCGCTTGAGAAACCCGACCAAACCTTCCAATGCGGTAGTCCAGAAACAAATATACCAGTAAAATGATAATAGTATCCGGTGGTTATTCACGTGACGAGCACAACCGGTCAGAACATATTGAGCCAAAAGTGGTACCCCTACCGTGGGATTGCTCTTTTTGTTTTTCCTTAAGGGCCCGTATTAACGAAGACAGCAAAAAATCAATTTGGAAAATAAAATCCAATTTGAATGTCATTTCGCAAAAAAAAACAGGTTTGGGTTCTATGGGGAATAGTGAATTGCATGTTCAAATATTTCTGAAATAAAAAAAACGCAGCATGCCTCACAACGCCCGGGTGAAAAAATCCGACGAGAGTAGACGAGAGCGAAGGCATGCGTCGCCGCGTGCGCGCCGACGCAAGCATACTCTTGCTTTTGACCGCCCAGGCTAGAAAGTTATCTCTCTCAGGGTCTCCTGGCTGGGCGTTGGGATCCCTGGAACGCCACGGGCGAGACAGGGACGGCGACGGTGCTATCAAAGCCTTGAACGTATCATGCTGTTGTTGCGTCTATCACTCGGTTTTTGGTCGGGTTGGCACATCGAGCTGGTTGAAGAATTGGGATTGCGACCGCCATGATTGGTTTTGAGGCGCCACCGCCGAGGTGCGATGTGCTATGGTCTGTAGGCGTGGGCGCGGCTGTTGTCCCGGTGACCTCGCGTCGTGGTTCACGCGTTGTCGCCTCGGTCGTGGTCATCGATGCGATCAAGAAATCGCCAGGTTGTAGCGGGGGCGTTTGCCCACCGTGGACATGCCGGTACAAGTCGTCCCAACTCCCAAATTTGATTTGAATTCTACACAGAAAAAGGTCCTGGGACCTTCTTGGAGTTTTCGTCCAATTCAAATTGATTAGACCCCAAGATCCTAATATTTGGTGCTGGTGCGTGTGTTGACCAATGAAAAGCGAATTTGAATTATATTTTTTCCAAATTGATTTTATTTTATACCCAGTACTCGTTAATATGGGCCCTAATTCTCCGGTCCTTGGACCGGAGACTCAGAAAGCATAATCCCAAAAGTGATGCCCGATTTTCAAGATAATAGGCGTGGCCAGAAAAGTGACCCCCCCCAAAACACACCCCGGGTACCCCCTTGTCCGCTCGACCCTCAAAGCTCGTTCTGGGCGTACAGCAGCGGCGTCGCGACAGTTTTTACACGCCTTGACAGCCAAGCACACACCATGCGCCTCGGCCGAGTATCAGCAACAGAGGTGGGGTGTGTGCGATATGCCGAGGACAGCAGCACGCACCGAGCAGATCAGCACGCAAACACGCCGAGCACTAAGTGACCTTTGGGAGTTCCACATCTATGATGAATATTGTTTGAACAGGGGGAAGGGGGGTTGTGGTGATCTGCGAACTACGAACAGGAAGCCTGGAAGACGAATGCCACGCCTCGCCACGTGTATGAGTACATGTCACGCCTCACTAGACCGCCTTGTCAGCTCGCAGCAGCAACTGTGACTCTGAATCGGTACAGCAGCAGCAGCAGCAGCAGCACCAGCAGGAGCAGCACAACAGCAGTACGTCAACGCTCGGGTGCTTCGTTGTGTCAAAATACAAAATAATACCAAGACAAGACAGGTCGACTCGAGCGCACTCGGCGCGCCAGAGGCAGCCAGCGTGGCTTCGGACGCTTGGGTTCTACGCCCAGTACAGCGCACTTGGCACGTCTCTTCGCGGCGCCAAACCACAACAACAGCAGTTGGTCTCCCCCTTTGCTCAAATATCTGCACGTACAACAAGCCGACCTGTCTTGGTATTTTGTATTTTGACACAACGAAGCACCCGAGCGTTGACTGACTGTACTGCTGCTGCTGCTGCTGTAAAGTCTACGAGTACGGAAAGGATCGCGCCGAGTGCGCTTCCCTTCGTCTCTAGGCCCGAGGCCGCGCCAGCCGGCTGTAGTTTGGCGACGGCGAGACGCACCGATCGCCGGCTGCGCGTCAAGCGCGAAGCAACGTCGCTGTGCCACCATCCAACTCATCGATCGTGCTGCTGCTCCTGCTGCTGCTGCTGCTGCTGCTGCTGCTTGCTTGCTGCGTGGATAACATCTTGAATTTAGAGACCATGCCATTTTTCGATTTGAAAATCTGATGACCCAAGTCGTCAGATTCTCAGGCCGTTTCCTATGCGGTTCGATCTTTAGTTTGTATTTTTCGATCTCAAAAACTAAAGCACCGTCCTATAATGCAGTCCGATTGTGCAGTATACTCCGAGTATCGAGCACATTTCGTACTCCGAGTACTTAAGAGTATTAGAGTACTAGCGGCCTGAATACTCGGAGTACTTGGAGTATGTGAGCAGTGCTGAAGCCCCAAATACTCGGAGTACAAGGAGTACCCGCAGTATCGGACCCCGAAATACTCCGAGTACAAGAAGTATCGAGAGTGTCCATACCCGAAATACTCCGAGTACGAGCAGTATCCCGGAGTATCGAACCCCGAAATACTTCGATAACACGAAGTACCTGAAGTATTTTATCTCCAATACTCCTTACTTTACTCCAAGGTACTCGGAGCATCTGTGCAACATTGAAGGCAACGAGGAACTACCCCTGAGCCCGCGGGAAAAACGCCGGACAAATACTTGCATTTTTTTTTCAGGACTGGAGACTAGCAACTAGCAATACGAATGATACTCATTCGATTGCGATACTAACATACTAACACCTGGACAAAACTTGCTCGATAATAATGGCCCTTTCTCAACACCTTATTTCTTAGTAAGACCGGAGACTAGCAACGCGAATGTTACTCATTAGATTGCGATACTAACACAATAAACGTAAAGACCGATGCATATATATAAGTATGTGCGTACCTAAAAACACATACTGAATCGGCGAGCTTTGTGTCCACTCTGCGCACTAAAGCATGGTCACACGTATCGTTTTTGTTCGAGGGCTGGTGTATATATATGTACACCTGGTATACAAATTAAAAGAGCCACATGGATTCAGGGGGGTCGGATAGCTCCTCAGGGGTAGTAACAAGAGGATGGTAGCTGAGAACGACATCTAAAGGGAAAATTTCGGGAATAATTATGGGCGTCTCCTAGCCAACCCGGATGCGTTTGTTTCGTTTCCTTCACAAACCACGCACAAGGCGAGTGGTCTCATGGTGCCCCCGGAGAAAGATTTCTGGACTTCCTTCAAAGCGGAGATTCAACAGAGCATCATCGCCTGGGATCGCCGAAGTAGCATCGCCTGTAATCACCTCAACGTTTATCACTTGGTGGCTTGGGGTCGCTACGGCATCATTTCCTAGGATCGTCGGAGCATTGTTTGCCACCGGGGACCTCCAAGGCAACACCGTCTGGGGTCGCTGGGTCATCATCACCTGTAGCCGCTGGGTCATCATATCTTGGGATTGCGAGAAACTCGTCGTGTACGGTCAACACAGCGGTATCGGGTGCACCACCTGTACTCTGTGGAGCGCCTTCGCCTGGGATTGGCGGAGAATCAAGACCCTGGGACCACCGAAGCACCGCCGGCTTGGGTTGCTAGAGCATCATCGGGTGGGAGCGATGGCATCGTCTGAATCGCGTCACCATTCTACATAAGGACATTATGTGTTATCGTCAAAATCCCACATGAGCACGGTCACCACCATAAAACACCAGGGCAGTCACTACCAGACAGCCCAAGGACAGACATCACCAGACGGCCTAACGCAGGGCGGGGCCAATGCTACAGTCGGGAGGTATTATGCAATCATTATCACTATGGTGTTCAGGCCCCTCGCACGAGGGGCGATGCACCTCAGCTCGAAACGGGCTTCGAAATGTGTTTGTTGGCGGGGCGTAACAAACTCGTCCATGTTGGTGCATATCGCGACACCCAAAGTGCAGACGAAAAGGGTAGTCACTCGTACGAGTGGCTCTGAGCCGCTGAAAAAGGAGCTAAACGTGAGTCACGTTCGTCACAATATGACGGCCTCCTGAAGACAGCCATCACCAGACATACACCCTCTTTGGAAAAAAAACTTATGCCTTAATCTTGAGAGCTAAACAGGTGGCCGGAACCCTCCCTTGCACAATTCGGGCGTAAACAATCCCTCTGGGGCCTTTAACCATGTAGCACGCCATTGAACGTACCGAATTGAGAAGTTATCGACACCATGTGGGGTTTGGTGCGTTGTCCAATGTCTCCACAAGGATGTTTTGACGCCCAGAGTGTGCATCGGAGGGTCCCGGCCACCTGTGTACCAGTACGAATATGTACTGGAGTGGCTTCCCTTCGCCACGCTTCCACCGCTACTCGCATTGTAAAGAAGCAGAAGAAACAAGACCAGCTGTGGTATCGAGGATTTTGTCGAAACTCATATTCGCAAGCTATGTGCGATACTTGGCTCGCGCGCACATCGGGTTTTGCATTGCCTCATGCAGAGGATGAATCCCTTATTGGAAGGACCAAAATCAGATCCTGTGGGACTCAGTGTATATAACCTCAGGCAGGTTACATATCCTACTGGTATATGTAAGGTGTCAATATTGTAAACTCATTCAACAAGTAATAATATTCAAAGGCTATTTTTATTCGTCACATTATATATCCTTGAGGACTCTGGAATTTTCGAACGGTATAGTGAAGTAATAGCCGGATGGTCAATGTGCTGCGAGGGGCTGCAGTGATCATACGAACCCACTAACGTGAGCTGCTATCAACCCCCCAAAAATTCGGGTCACTCAGGCTACCGCGTGGGGCCGTCTCTGAGAGCTTGATTTACAAAAACAAAAAGATCACCTGTAAGTTCGGAGATTTCATATTTGCAAGCTGTGTTTGATACTTCGATCGCGCGTACTACGTGTTTTATATGACCTTGTGCAGGGTGTGAATCCCGTGTTGAGGGTAACAAAATCAGAAGCTGTGGAACTCAGTGTACATTACCCCAGGCAGGATGAGTACCCTACTGGTATATGTGCAGTGCCAATGTCTAAGTCAGTCAACAAATCTTGAAAACCCAAACGTTTTCTTTGTTCGTCTCACTAAATATCCTTAATATGGGATTAAGCATAGATATGGAGGAATGGCAAAAAAGAACAAATACTGCTGCATGCATTCTTCAAAACTCAACAACATGTGGGCCCTGTTTCCTGGAAGCTGCTGTAGGTTCTACTTAATAGTTGGAGTTTGCTGTAAGGAGAATCTTGCCGCGCGGTCTGCCGCCTCCTTCTCATTACCATCTAGAGCGAGCGGTGGAAATACCGTTGTCGCGAGCCCTCCGCTCTTTTATCTTGCCGCCCATCTTGATATTAAGTGCACGTGGCGTAGCCAACTCCTGTTCGCCTCCTCCGTATACCACTTCGCCATCAAACAGTCCGCCGCTTCGACGATCCACACCACATACCATTATTGTTAGCCTCCGTAGGCTACAACGCCATATACATTCCGGACAACAAATGGGGGTTTTCTGCAGATCCATGGGTGACTCGAAACACCTTTGATTGAGCCGGCCCAGTTGTGCCTAGCCGGCCCGACCCCGAATTACCCTCAACCGGCCATCGTCCCGAACATCGCCCAGCAGATTGCCCACTCGTTGTCTATCCGCGGTACGATTCGTCCACCGTACGGTCCCCACAAAGGGGGAGACGCCAATGTTTGCGGACGGTCGTCTCGACGCGCCTCGCCAAACATACCAGGGCCGTAGCGTACGACATGAGGTGATATAAGCGTTGTCTGCGCGGCTGGCCTTTTGTTCGTAGGAGAAGGAGAAAGGACAAGGAGGATAATGTTGCGTTCCGTTCCGTTCCGTTTTGTTCCGTTCCGGGCAGAGTGCAGTGTTACTAGCCGAACGTTCAGCAAGGGCAGGATCGTCGTCACCAGGGACTGGAATATCAACAGCAACAGCTAGAGCGGCTTGGCCGGGAGCTGGATCATCTTCATCAGAAGCTTGAGTAACATCACCAGGAGTCATACCTGTAATTTCGCCCTGAGTCGCAAGTTGTGTTTCACCCGGAGTCACACCTCCTACTTCGGTTGGGGCCGCACCGGGTGCACGGTATCACGTGACCGTCAGTACACTGCCTGCTCCAACCGTCGATGGCAGCTTTGCCGAGCACCCTCGAGGTAGCGTACGACGAGCTCATACTTACCCCGTGCTCAATCTCGCGGAGAGAGCACCGCTCGCAACCCTCCTGGAACGCGAAAACCCACCGGATATGTGCGGGAGTTTCGCCGACACCGATCGACGCCCATGTGGGGTCTCGGAGGAGGAACGTATGGCGATCAAACACCAAGATACCATTCGCGGAACAACATCTTCCGGGACCACAAGCACGTGAGGTAATCGCAGCGTCGCCGGTGGGTATAACTGAATAGTCATTGCACTTCGGAGCATCAGCTCCTGTGACCTGAGACCACTGGATCGCTATCGCCTGAGCTTTCCGGAGCAACTGTATCTGGAATCACCGGATCACCAATGTCTTGGATTACCGGAGCACCCGCTGGAGCCCCAGAAGCATTTGGGGTCGCTGGATCATCGTCACCTAGGACCACCTGAGCGTCGGCTGCGTCATCATCATCAGGGGTAGGCGGATCAACAACTTCCGTGACACTCTGGGTCGTACCAGTTGCTCTTGAGTTACGTCTTTGACCCAAGCTCAACACCTAGACCACCAGTGAGCTGAAAAAGATTCACATCCTCACGATAACAGAAGGATACACGCGGGCTAATTCCCACGGCAGTACCTCTGGACTTACCGTAAAACTACTGCTGAGGGTAAACGGCCTTCGTATACGAAGTATACTCGCAACTCAACCTCGATCTTCCCGTTCTTCTTGGACGGAGGGCCCATCAGAATCGGGGCCAAGACGCAGACACTGGCAGCTTAATCATCAATGGTGGAGGAGCGTTTGGTGACAATCCGCTTCGGAGCGAACAAGGTCTACGATTAGACGATATTCGTCTACGACATTCTAAATAGGCTCGGGGTGCAGGACTTAAACCCTTTGCACATGCCAGGATGCGCATCAGAGCTTCGAGCAAGCGTCACGTAGCGATTATTTCGCGACTCCGCGTCTTCAACATGCATGGCAGCAGGACCCGCCACTTGGACGATTATATAGCCGGGAAATCGGTGTACACGAGGAGCGATGTCTCTCTCAAAAGATATAAGTAGTCTAACAGCTGTAGAAATGCTGACAGTGCCCTTTGTTCCTATATTTACGGGCGGCAGGAATTTTGAGGGACCGTTCTGTTATATGCGTGTTGCGAAATGAACGGAGTCACGGTTCAAGACTGCTGCTAACACCTTATTATATTCTCGGTTGATAAACTGACTGTAATATTGTACGCGTTTGATTTTAGTCTTGTAGGCTAGTAGGTTAACCTGCGCAAAACTTATAAGTTGTACGGGATGGGCAGAGAGGTAGCAGACTGCTGTATCGTAGTTTGCCTCTCCATATTTAGGTCAACTAAGTGATCGCTGGGATTGTTCTCGCATCGTATTTGGTAGTGTACGTAAGCCATGAGTAGGATACGTGCCAAAACTACACCCATATTGCAGCCGTTCATAGACGAGCCTGCTTGTTTATGTTGTTCGATTGGTGTCTATACGCGCGAGAACATCGCTGGATAAAACTCCGTTGTTGCACAGGTCATCGAGACTGAGGATAATTAAAGTCAATGCTCACGCAAGTAAGTAAGTTCGTTAAGGAATCCTTTAATTCGGTGTCGAATAGTAAATTGGGCGATATCACCTCCATCGAGGGGTCGTGTAGGGGATAGCGCCACAGCATTAGCCCATATTAATAGTAGCCAACCGAGTCGCTGATTGGCGACATAGTCGCCTTTGGCAGAGCCCAGTAGAATGTAGTCCTACTCAAGCATGAACATGCAACACGTTATTATAATAATGCGGTCTATAGAGGTAGGCCGAGGCCCGTAAGTGGACTTAAACCTCGAAAGACCACCCAACCCACGCGGATACACGGTCCCTAGCACCGTTCAGAGAGGGATCCTGAGTCTGGCAGTCGGGAGTTACCGCTACCGTGAGATCAGGGTAACTCGTGACGCAGCCAGCTCGGGTGGCTGCAGATGGGGTTAAACCCTAACGCCCCGGCTTGGACACCGGGGCCATGCAGCAGCAGACTGAACCCATAGTCTATTGAAATAATAATATCCCATTCTATTGTAACGCTAATGGACAATTGCAGAATATTTTTCGGTGCCAATTGTGCTGGCAATTCCATTTAATTAAATATGCTCCTAATAAATTGTGCTGGCAATTCTATTTAATTGACACCCCTCTAAATAAATTGTGCTGGCAATTCCATTCAATTGACATCCTCCCAAATAAATTGTGCTGGCAATTCATTTAATTGGAATCCTTCTAGATCAATTGTCCTGGCAATTCCATTTAATAGACATCCTTCTCAACCAATTGTGCTGGCAATTCCATTTAATTGACATCTTTCTAAATTAATTGCGCGGGCAATTCCTTTAGTTGGCATCTTTCTAATAATTGTCCTGGCAATTTCATTTATTTGGCAGGCTTCGAAAACAAATGTCCAGACAATCAGGCATTTCCATTTAATCGACAATAATATGTTACCGGTCAATTGATTCCGGACGCTGCAATAGGAATTTGACACATCAATGTATGCATGAGGAAGCTATTTCTTAAAGTTGCAAAGGCAAACGATTCATGAAGCAGTCTATTAATTGGAATCGACCAGACAACATATTTCGGAGGATGCCCATTAAATTAAATATCTCGGACAAAATGTTTGGCGGCCGATTAATCACTAGGTTTTTTTACATTCCCTTTCTGCTTAAGCCTTGGACAATAGGCATCGCAATAGACTATTGCGCCTACAATTGACCCACCGAAAAGTCTATTAAATGAAATGAGGCGGACAATTGATTCTTACCATATTGCTGCAATTGGAATTGCAAAGACAACAACATATTGTAGTCCACCTACCAATTGGAATTGCTAAGCAATTGTTTTAGAGCTCTGTGAATTAAATGGAATTGTCTCCTGCAACTTTTTCGCTCCGGAGACTCCAATACTCCATTCTTCTTCAATAGGATATGGGACCTACCCGCAATGGACTATTGCTTTTACAGTAGACCTTCCGGAAGTCCATTAAATGGAATTGGTCGAGATGCTGCTTTCGTGGTGCATCTATTAATAGGAATGGTTCGGCCAATAGGTTTGTGTCCTGGCCTTCTAATATGATATTGTTTCAGCAATTATTTTCTGGTCTTGTCTCACAATTGGAATGGTTCAATCAAACCGTTTCTGCTCTCACCTTCCAATTGGAATTGTTTCAATAATTCCGTTCTGTTTCTTTCTATTAATAGGAATGGTCGGATCAATAGGTTTCTGCCCTGACCTTCCAATTGAAATTGTTTCAACAATTAGTTTCAGGTCTTGCCTATCAATAGGAGTGGTTTGGTCAATAGGTTTCTGTGCTGACTTTCCAAATTTAATTGTTGGTTGGGTCAATAGTCAATAGGCTTTGTCCTGACCTTCCAATTGTTAGTGTTCGATCTTTTTTTCTGACCTCGACAACTCCTATTAATAGACCGTACTTGAAATCATTTGGTTGGACAGTTTCAATTGGTAGACAACACTCGAAACAAATTGGCTATACGTACAAATCCGACTGATATATCTCACTCGGAATAATTTGACGGGGCAATTCATATTAATAGAAATCACTCGAAATCATTTAGTTGGACAATTGCCTTTAATAGATAGCATTTTAAATCAAGTGTCTCGGCAATTCCAATTAACATCCAGCACCCGAAATCAATTGTGGCACAATTCCAAGTAGTAGGCAGCACCCAAAATCAGTTGCCCGGACAATTTCAATTAGTATACTACAATTGAAATCATTTGGTTGGGCAAATCCAATTAATAGACAGCATCCGAAATCAGTTGTAGCCACAATAGACTATTATTGTAATAGGAATGGTCCAAATAATTGTGCAGGCAATTCCAATTAATTGAAAACACCCAAAATCAGTTGTCTGGACAATTCAATTAGTAGGCAGCATCCAAAATAAATTACCCGGACAATTCAAATTAATATACTGCAATCAAAATCATTTGGTTGGGCAATTCCAATTAATAGACTACACCCAAAAATAATTATAGACACAATAGACTATTGAAATAGGAATTGTCCAGGGTGTGATTAATATCAATGTTGGATATCGAACGGATAATAGACACGATAGATACCGAAAAACGAAAAAAAAAAACTTAATATAAATACGAGTAATGTAATCGATATGTACGATTACGATATACTACATGCGTTGGAGATTTTCGAAAACTAAAGTACATTCAGCTGTGAGCACATAAAACGCCGGATGTCAGATGTCAGGGGACGGGGGGCAAAGCACGTTCGATTAGTATTATCATATACCAGGTATACGATATATCGAAACTTAACGTTCGATGTTTCGATGTAATCAATACGACATATATCCAACACTGACACTACTACTATTAATAGTATCACTCGCATTTCTAGCATCGCTTCAGATCTTCAGATCAATCAGTGAGTGGGCTAAATACAAAACTTCCAAACCTCCAACGATCCGCGGAACAAACACCGGAACACATATGAAGCCTTATCTCAGTCGCTCGTCAGTATTCGATGAAAATCGACGAGCGTTGGCNTATCCATTGGTTACTCACGTGAGGAGCTCAGCCGGTCAGAAAATATTGAGCCAAAAAATGGTACCCCTACCGTGGGATTTCTCCGTAATGGGATAAAGAATCGGCACGGACACTGACTGAGTTTGCCGGGTGTCGACGGGTATGAAAGCAAGGTTCAATGCGGAGAACACACACACTCGTAGACATCCAGCACACCCACAGACACAGCGTATACTTACACTACAAAGCAGGCTGGTACATATGTACAGGAGAAACGAAATACTTTCGGGAGCGGCTATACTATACTGTTGCATACTACCACTCTGACCCCAAATATAAGGACCACTTCAATTGAATGTTAATGGATAAATGGTCCATATATTCCCGGTCAGAGTGGTTTCAGGTTAGTGTAGAACGCACCCATTCTCACACATAAGAAACCCAGCCTGGACCACAATATATTATTAACTCTCCGGTTTCTTGTTACTACTGTAGTATTTGTAAAAAGTTAAAAAAAAAAAAGAAGTAAAAGAGTATTAAAAAAAAGTGAAAAAAAGAAGAAAAAAGAAGAAGCTCTATTAATAGCTGTGAGATGGAGAATTTCGCCGAAACTTTTATTTATTTGCAAGCTGAGCTGAGCTGAGTGTGATACTTTTCTGTGGCGACTACCTGCGGGTTTTATATGTCCCCATGCAGGATGGACATCCTGTATACAGTACAGGACACCTAATAAGAAACAGAAAATCTGGTCCAGGCTGGATTTCTTATTTGAGAAAGAAAGGGTGCTTTCTACACTAATTTCAAGATAACGACTCCCGAATTTCTCATGTTCCTGTAAATCTCAGCCTGTCTTTCTTATCAGCCTGTTTCTTATTAGGTGTCCTGTACTGTACGAGAACAACATCTTCTGAGGAGGCTGCAGAATTCAGGGAGCGTGTGTCTATTATCTGTGAAAAATAAATCTTGGTAAATTGTGTTTTTTCTTCGCCATTGATAGATCGAGGGTTTCGTCGCACCTCACACATACTTTCAAGCTGTGTGGCCATATGCTACGATATAGGTCCCAGTGACACTTTTTGGCTGATTTTTTTTCTGAATGATCGGGCTTCTTGACCCAAATTCGTCGGACTTTCATTATTGTGTGGCCATATTTTCCATAGTATACCTAGCTCAAGGGATTGTTGGTCGGGTACCACTTTTGGTTTTTTGCAAAATCGGTTTTGGGGTGAGGTATGGAGCTCCTCAAGTGAGAAGCCCAGAAAAATCACGGTGCACCTCTATCGTAGCATGCGTCGTTGGGATAATTATACATTGTGCGTACTGCGGATTTGACATGTATTACTATTCGTATATTTATTTATTAGACCATACATTATATATCGTAAACAGGTTGAACAATTGAGGTGTGCGAGGACGAAAATCAAACTACAGGGCAGGTGGATGATTGCCATTAAGTACGTAGTGACTTGGAGTAGTGTGCGCAAATACTGATAAATTTGTAACCACAAAAAGGTATTTTTAGAGGCAGTAGGAGGGGTAGGAGGGGTCTCAACCCTTTTACAACTAAGTGCTGATTGTCGTCTGGTCTAATTCCCAGTGTTTTATCCAAGCAAACACACAAAATAAGGGGGGGGGTTATTATCTAGTTTTCGTATGCTTCGATGAGCTTCGATGCATGCATTTTCGCAAAAAACAATAATTGAGGGGGTGCTGATCGAAATATTAGTATCTGGAACGAATGTACGTATATTATCAGGGCATTCCTCGGGACGCGGTTTCGACTCCGGGACCAAATCCCGCGGGATTCAGGTACCACGGGATGTTACGAATTTGTTTGTGCGGGACCCGGCCACCGCGGGACTCCCCAGGACGGGATTTAGCCACCACAGGATCAAACGGGATTTTTTTAACGGGATCTAGACACCACGGGATGTTACGAATTTGTTTGTGCGGGATCCGGCCACCGTGGGACTACCCGGGACGGGGATTCAGCCACGACGGGATTAAACGGGATTTTTTGTGCGGGATCCGGCCACCGCGGGACTCCACGGGACGGGATTCAGTCACGACGGGATTAAACGTGATTTTTTGAGCGAGATCCGGCTACCACGGTATTACGCGGGAATCGTTTGTACTGGACGCGGGTATTTCACGGCACTGCTGCTGTGTTCGGCGACCACGACGGTGGTACCAGACATGTTGTTTTGGACGGGATCCGAACCCCAAGGTTTCTCCGCGATTGTTGTACGGAGCGCAAATACACAAAGACACATCCAACACGAAACACAAATTAATCTCTCTCACCAATATGTATTGATTACAAGGTTAAGGTTCCCCTTCGGGATGTTGGTCACTTGAAATCCCGGGGGTGTCGCAAGGTGAAAATAGATCGCACATGCTTCATAGTTTAATTCTTGGAGCAAACCTGTGGCATAGACTGTTAAAGTAGTAGCGACGGCGGCCATTCCTAACGAAACAACTGTCACGAGAGGATATCGTATCTGAGGTACAGTGGGCTCCCGGTGTTACAAAAACTTCAGTTTGGTGTCCAGACTCAACGACTTGTTTTGTTTCTGAAGTCGATCTAACTATTTTATGTAGGATTTAAAGTCGATCCCACGTACGGTGGTACTGTAGTTATCACGGCTGTTCTGCGCTGTACAGCTGAGTATACAGAAGATAATTATGACAGAGCTGTTGCCCGACGAGTCCCGCCCCGGTCCTAGATAAGAGTATTCACTCGCACGTAATACCTTTTGGGCGGGTACCCTGGTACGCGTTTAGCAGCCGAGTACTCGTCTACGGGTGCCCGTCGAACAGCTGGATACCCGGGTGCCCTGGGCCCAAATTCTCGGCGAGTATGAGGTGTTATCCATACCCGTGACGGGTATTAGCGGTTTTGTTGTTTTTAATCGCTGCTGTAAAGCGCGGGTGATATTTAAATCAGAGGGGGAGGTTTTGCTGGAATCGCATACATCAAACACACACGCATACACAATGAAAGAAATAACACAGCAAAGCAGTACTCCTTGTTCGTAGCTGTCACAACTAGATCTGCTGGATGCCTCCTGCTACTCGTAGCTGTTTACTACGGGTTCGGCGCATACAGGACACAACAACAGCCGCCGCAAAGGCAACACTCTGAACAGCGGCTACTGCGTGTTCTGCAGCTTCTTCTGCTGTACTGCTTGGCGCCTTGGCTGCTTTGTAGTTTGTAGTCTAGCCTAGAGACATGTACCCGTAAAGCACAGCAGACGTAGTACTTCTACTGTACCAAAGTACTCGTAATCGTACGTATGTATTTAGATCGGCCTATCGCTCGTAGATAGAGAGAGCTACAGTAGATATGATATGCATACTGCTGTACATATATACGTACTCGTAGATCTGTGCATGTATAATATATGTGTACTCGTACGTAGATTCCAAAATACTGGAACCAAATTACAAATTGACATAAAATAAGCCTGTCATTTTTAGAGCGTCTCGTACAACTGCTACTACTGCTGTACGCAGCTCAGACAGAGCAGACACATGCAACATGGTATCAACTACTGCTGCACGACGCTTGATGTGTGCCTCGTTCGATGTCGGTGTGTGGTCCTTGTTTTTTCGTGCGTGGTGCGTGCTTTGTGTGTTCCGTTCATACGGCGGGTCAARAACGAACCATCAAAGTTCATACGGATGAAAAAACAGTCGTACGACAGGGTTTTCAGAGTAGTTGCGAGGCGGTGTCAAGTCGGAACGTCTCCTCTGAGTTATTTACCAGAATTCGCGACTTTGAAGGCCCAGAGTACGCCCCACGGGCCTCGGCCGGGACCCGCACTTGGGCCGTGGCGTACACGCGCCCTCCCTGCGTGCCCCGCAGCCGACAGCACGAGAAAAGACCCGCGGCCGGAAATGAAAAGTGAAAGTGTTCCGGGAAAATGTCCATTTGGTACCTATACATACCAACTTGGATTGTCTATTTTATACCAAGTTTACAGTACCAGCACATTTTTTGTTTTGCAAAAAAAAACTTCGTATGGGAAAAAAAAGTAAAAAAAAGAAGACATAATCGAAGTCGGAACCTGACACTTGCACATACCCTGGTCATAGTCCCTCCTTCTACGAAGGGGCGATTATCATTTACGTTTGTACGGGATTTCACGTTTCTGTGCTAACGGGATTCGGGATATCCTGAATCGTGCGGGACGGGATTCGGTATATCCGGAATCGTGCGGGACGTGTTTGTGCGGGAACGGGATTTACACTTTTCTGCGGGACCGGGAACGGGATATAGGAATTTTCGCGGGACGCGTTTGTGCGGGAACGGGATTTCACATTTCTCGCGGGACCACAGGATAATCCCGAATCCCGCACAAAACCGCGGGATAAACCCCGCGGGAAAATTCCCGAGGAATACCCTGTTTGTTTGTTTTTCTCATCCCATTTATTATCTTCGCACTTCCGTCTTCCTCCCTCCCTGGTCGTAACTCAGATTCGGGGTCACAAAGTAGGCTCCTCTCCCTCCTCCCCCACTACGGTTCTTGCCTTGATTTTTATCGCGCAGAGGGTTCAGCCTTCCCAACGCTCGTCGATTTTCATCGAACTTTGCTAACTCACGCTCTCGCGCTTTCCGCTATTCAAGATATTTTCTGCAAGTAAAAGTCCCTACGAGCATGCACTCGGCGGGGCTCGAACTCGCGATCTCGACGCTAACATGCTTCGTGGTTACCTGCTAGCCCACCGGGGCGACCGGTTTGTATACTATGATATGATAGGTGTCCTGTGCTGATGTGCAAATACAGATGTAGGTACAAGTACCGACCTTTTTGGTACATATTCATATATACCAGGTACGCGTGTATGTACATACACATATAAAAAGGCTCCCCTTCGGGATTGTGGTTGACTTGAAATCCTGGGGGTGTCGCAAGCTGAAAAGGGAGAACACAGCAAAAAAAGCGTCCGCTCCTCGTATATATGATATGTCGTAATGTAGCCACCGGGCAAGAACAAGAAAATTAATCGAAACATGTATGTCTTGAAAGCTAAAAGAAAAAAGAAACTACGCGTAGTATACCGGTATACGTAGCCACCGGGAAAGTAGCCGGGCAAGTCAAGTGTATAGTTAGTTCTATATATACATGTGTAATATTAATAGCATTGTTTTGTACTCGTCGCACAGAGACGAGCGAGGCTATGTGCGAGTACACCTATACTGGTATAGCTTTGGCCAGCCTTCGTATAATACCAACACCGTGACCAAAATCTTTGTGACCACAGACAAAGCTGTATGTGATACATATATCTCTAGACTATGGCCGAAGAATCGGCACGGACACTGCTGACTATTAATACTCGTATATAGGTGTGATGGATGTCAACGGGTGGTAAAAACGGTTTAATGTGAAGCACACACACAGCCAGTAGTTGCGTCGGGAAGAAATGTCCTACGAGTGCTCTGCCTAAACAACTTGAACCTGCTCTGGGCTGCTGGAGTATAGGGGTATAGGGTGTGGGAAAGTGAAGCTGAAATTACACCCAGTTCGCACCTTGAAGGGAGAGTTACGAGTCGCGCGACGCCCTGGATGAACGGAACAGACGAGTACCGGTGTAGGACTAACCTATCCATGGCCAGAACAACAACCTACACAAAAAACCTGGCACGTATGCATCGTACGACCCCGCACGAGCCATACAACAGCTACCACTCGGTCCATAAATATACTAATATTTTTGTATMAATATTAGTATACCAACGATTATTATATTTAGGGACAGAGCGGTAGTTGTATACTGCTGTATATATACAGTATATATGTACTATATAATATTATATATAGTAGGCTCTTTTTTTGGAGGGCCATACGAAGCCCATCCCGTGGGAGAACACTACAATAATGAATTGTGAAGTTTTTTCCTAGGGAGGGTGTTATGGTAGCAGAGACTTACTTACGTTGTACGAGCAGACACACCCAGAACGACGGGAAGACTATGAACCCATACGACGTATCATAGATCGTCCGGTTACATGCTGGATAGAGGTGCGGGCATAACCCTAACCCTAACCCTAACCCCAAACCTGACCACACTATTAGTGACCTGTAGAATTCCCGGAAATATCCTACCGGACGAAATGCGAATACTGTTGTCTTTTTTTCCATCCCATTTATTATCTTCGCACTTCTGTCTTTCTCCCTCCCTAGTCGTAACTCAGATCCGGGGTCACAAAGTAGGCTCCTCTCCCTCCTCCCCCACTACGGTTCTTGCCTTGATTTTTATCGCGCAGAGGGTTCAGCCTTGAGCACGGAGAGGGTGGCGGAGTGACCGCACACCGTGTGGGTATGCACCAGAGAGAGGAAGGAGGAGAATCCAGAGCTGGAGGGTCGAGCCGCTCCGGGATGAGGCGTTCTCTGGTACAACAGACAAGCACCGGGTTAACTTTTTTTACTATACCCCGAGAGTGCGCAAAACAACCAGAAAAAAACAGAAAAAAGGGCACGAAGGAGGAAAAGAAGGCTGAACCCTCTGCGCGATAAAAACCAAGGCAAGAACCGTAGTGGGGGAGAAGGGAGAGGAGCCTACTTTGTGACCCCGGATCTGAGTTACGACTAGTGAGGGAGAAAGACAGAAGTGCGAAGATAATAAATGGGATGGAAAAAAAAAAACGTATTCGCATTTCGTCCGGTAGGATATTTCCGGGAATTCTACAGGTCACTAATAGTGTGGTCAGGTTTGGGGTTAGGGTTAGGGTTAGGGTTATGCCCGCACCTCTATCCAGCATGTAACCGGACGATCTATGATACGTCGTATGGGTTCATAGTCTTCCCGTCGTTCTGGGTGTGTCTGCTCGTACAACGTAAGTAAGTCTCTGCTACCATAACACCCTCCCTAGGAAAAAACTTCACAATTCATTATTGTAGTGTTCTCCCACGGGATGGGCTTCGTATGGCCCTCCAAAAAAAGAGCCTACTATATATAATATTATATAGTACATATATACTGTATATATACAGCAGTATACAACTACCGCTCTGTCCCTAAATATAATAATCGTTGGTATACTAATATTGATACAAAAATATTAGTATATTTATGGACAGAGTGGTAGCTGTTGTATGGCTCGTGCGGGGTCGTACGATGCATACGTGCCAGGTTTTTTGTGTAGGTTGTTGTTCTGGCCATGGATAGGTTAGTCCTACACCGGTACTCGTCTGTTCCGTTCATCCAGGGCGTCGCGCGACTCGTAACTCTCCCTTCAAGGTGCGAACTGGGTATAATTTCAGCTTCACTTTCCCACACCGTCTACCCCTATACTCCAGCAGCCCAGAGCAGGTTCAAGTTGTTTAGGCAGAGCACTCGTAGGACATTTCTTCCCGACGCAACTACTGGCTGTGTGTGTGCTTCACATTAAACCGTTTTTACCACCCGTTGACATCCATCACACCTATATACGAGTATTAATAGTCAGTAGTGTCCGTGCCGATTCTTCGGCCATAGTCTAGAGATATATGTATCACATACAGCTTTGTCTGTGGTCACAAAGATTTTGGTCACGGTGTTGGTATTATACGAAGGCTGGCCAAAGCTATACCAGTATAGGTGTACTCGCACATAGCCTCGCTCGTCTCTGTGCGACGAGTACAAAACAATGCTATTAATATTACACATGTATATATAGAACTAACTATACACTTGACTTGCCCGGCTACTTTCCCGGTGGCTACGTATACCGGTATACTACGCGTAGTTTCTTTTTTCTTTTAGCTTTCAAGACATACATGTTTCGATTAATTTTCTTGTTCTTGCCCGGTGGCTACATTACGACATATCATATATACGAGGAGCGGACGCTTTTTTTGCTGTGTTCTCCCTTTTCAGCTTGCGACACCCCCAGGATTTCAAGTCAACCACAATCCCGAAGGGGAGCCTTTTTATATGTGTATGTATATACACGCGTACCTGGTATATATGAATATGTACCAAAAAGGTCGGTACTTGTACCTACATCTGTATTTGCACATCAGCACAGGACACCTATCATATCATAGTATACAAACCGGTCGCCCCGGTGGGCTAGCAGGTAACCACGAAGCATGTTAGCGTCGAGATCGCGAGTTCGAGCCCCGCCGAGTGCATGCTCGTAGGGACTTTTACTTGCAGAAAATATCTTGAATAGCGGAAAGCGCGAGAGCGTGAGCTAGCAAAGTTCGATGAAAATCGACGAGCGTTGGGAACGCTGAACCCTCTGCGCGATAAAAATCAAGGCAAGAACCGTAGTGGGGGAGGAGGGAGAGGAGCCTACTTTGTGACCCCGAATCTGAGTTACGACCAGGGAGGGAGGAAGACGGAAGTGCGAAGATAATAAATGGGATGAGAAAAACAAACAAACAGGGTATTCCTCGGGAATTTTCCCGCGGGGTTTATCCCGCGGTTTTGTGCGGGATTCGGGATTATCCTGTGGTCCCGCGAGAAATGTGAAATCCCGTTCCCGCACAAACGCGTCCCGCGAAAATTCCTATATCCCGTTCCCGGTCCCGCAGAAAAGTGTAAATCCCGTTCCCGCACAAACACGTCCCGCACGATTCCGGATATACCGAATCCCGTCCCGCACGATTCAGGATATCCCGAATCCCGTTAGCACAGAAACGTGAAATCCCGTACAAACGTAAATGATAATCGCCCCTTCGTAGAAGGAGGGACTATGACCAGGGTATGTGCAAGTGTCAGGTTCCGACTTCGATTATGTCTTCTTTTTTTTACTTTTTTTTCCCATACGAAGTTTTTTTTTGCAAAACAAAAAATGTGCTGGTACTGTAAACTTGGTATAAAATAGACAATCCAAGTTGGTATGTGTAGGTACCAAATGGACATTTTCCCGGAACACTTTCACTTTTCATTTCCGGCCGCGGGTCTTTTCTCGTGCTGTCGGCTGCGGGGCACGCAGGGAGGGCGCGTGTACGCCACGGCCCAAGTGCGGGTCCCGGCCGAGGCCCGTGGGGCGTACTCTGGGCCTTCAAAGTCGCGAATTCTGGTAAATAACTCAGAGGAGACGTTCCGACTTGACACCGCCTCGCAACTACTCTGAAAACCCTGTCGTACGACTGTTTTTTCATCCGTATGAACTTTGATGGTTCGTTCTTGACCCGCCGTATGAACGGAACACACAAAGCACGCACCACGCACGAAAAAACAAGGACCACACACCGACATCGAACGAGGCACACATCAAGCGTCGTGCAGCAGTAGTTGATACCATGTTGCATGTGTCTGCTCTGTCTGAGCTGCGTACAGCAGTAGTAGCAGTTGTACGAGACGCTCTAAAAATGACAGGCTTATTTTATGTCAATTTGTAATTTGGTTCCAGTATTTTGGAATCTACGTACGAGTACACATATATTATACATGCACAGATCTACGAGTACGTATATATGTACAGCAGTATGCATATCATATCTAGCTCTCTCTATCTACGAGCGATAGGCCGATCTACATACATACGTACGATTACGAGTACTTTGGTACAGTAGAAGTACTACGTCTGCTGTGCTTTACGGGTACATGTCTCTAGGCTAGACTACAAACTACAAAGCAGCCAAGGCGCCAAGCAGTACAGCAGAAGAAGCTGCAGAACACGCAGTAGCCGCTGTTCAGAGTGTTGCCTTTGCGGCGGCTGTTGTTGTGTCCTGTATGCGCCGAACCCGTAGTAAACAGCTACGAGTAGCAGGAGGCATCCAGCAGATCTAGTTGTGACAGCTACGAACAAGGAGTACTGCTTTGCTGTGTTATTTCTTTCATTGTGTATGCGTGTGTGTTTGATGTATGCGATTCCAGCAAAACCTCCCCCTCTGATTTAAATATCACCCGCACTTTACAGCAGCGATTAAAAACAACAAAACCGCTGATACCCGTCACGGGTATGGATAACACCTCATACTCGCCGATAATTTGGGCCCAGGGCACCCGGGTATCCAGCTGTTCGACGGGCACCCGTAGACGAGTACTCGGCTGCTAAACGCGTACCAGGGTACCCGCCCAAAAGGTATTACGTGCGAGTGAATACTCTTATCTAGGACCGGGGCGGGACTCGTCGGGCAACAGCTCTGTCATAATTATCTTCTGTATACTCAGCTGTACAGCGCAGAACAGCCGTGATAACTACAGTACCACCGTACGTGGGATCGACTTTAAATCCTACATAAAATAGTTAGATCGACTTCAGAAACAAAACAAGTCGTTGAGTCTGGACACCAAACTGAAGTTTTTTTAACACCGGGAGCCCACTGTACCCCAGATACGATATCCTCTCGTGACAGTTGGTTCGTTAGGAATGGCCGCCGTCGCTACTACTTTAACAGTCTATGCCACAGGTTTGCTCCAAGAATTAAACTATGAAGCATGTGCGATCTATTTTCACCTTGCGACACCCCCGGGATTTCAAGTGACCAACATCCCGAAGGGGAACCTTAACCTTGTAATCAATACATATTGGTGAGAGAGATTAATTTGTGTTTCGTGTTGGATGTGTCTTTGTGTATTTGCGCTCCGTACAACAATCGCGGAGAAACCTTGGGGTTCGGATCCCGTCCAAAACAACATGTCTGGTACCACCGTCGTGGTCGCCGAACACAGCAGCAGTGCCGTGAAATACCCGCGTCCAGTACAAACGATTCCCGCGTAATACCGTGGTAGCCGGATCCCGCTCAAAAAATCACGTTTAATCCCGTCGTGACTGAATCCCGTCCCGTGGAGTCCCGCGGTGGCCGGATCCCGCACAAAAAATCCCGTTTAATCCCGTCGTGGCTGAATCCCCGTCCCGGGTAGTCCCACGGTGGCCGGATCCCGCACAAACAAATTCGTAACATCCCGTGGTGTCTAGATCCCGTTAAAAAAATCCCGTTTGATCCTGTGGTGGCGAAATCCCGTCCTGGGGAGTCCCGCGGTGGCCGGGTCCCGCACAAACAAATTCGTAACATCCCGTGGTACCTGAATCCCGCGGGATTTGGTCCCGGAGTCGAAACCGCGTCCCGAGGAATGCCCTGATAATATACGTACATTCGTTCCAGATACTAATATTTCGATCAGCACCCCCTCAATTATTGTTTTTTGCGAAAATGCATGCATCGAAGCTCATCGAAGCATACGAAAACTAGATAATAACCCCCCCCCTTATTTTGTGTGTTTGCTTGGATAAAACACTGGGAATTAGACCAGACGACAATCAGCACTTAGTTGTAAAAGGGTTGAGACCCCTCCTACCCCTCCTACTGCCTCTAAAAATACCTTGTTTGTGGTTACAAATTTATCAGTATTTGCGCACACTACTCCAAGTCACTACGTACTTAATGGCAATCATCCACCTGCCCTGTAGTTTGATTTTCGTCCTCGCACACCTCAATTGTTCAACCTGTTTACGATATATAATGTATGGTCTAATAAATAAATATACGAATAGTAATAAATGTCAAATCCGCAGTACGCACAATGTATAATTATCCCAACGACGCATGCTACGATAGAGGTGCACCGTGATTTTTCTGGGCTTCTCACTTGAGGAGCTCCATACCTCACCCCAAAACCGATTTTGCAAAAAACCAAAAGTGGTACCCGACCAACAATCCCTTGAGCTAGGTATACTATGGAAAATATGGCCACACAATAATGAAAGTCCGACGAATTTGGGTCAAGAAGCCCGATCATTCAGAAAAAAAATCAGCCAAAAAGTGTCACTGGGACCTATATCGTAGCATATGGCCACACAGCTTGAAAGTATGTGTGAGGTGCGACGAAACCCTCGATCTATCAATGGCGAAGAAAAAACACAATTTACCAAGATTTATTTTTCACAGATAATAGACACACGCTCCCTGAATTCTGCAGCCTCCTCAGAAGATGTTGTTCTCGTACAGTACAGGACACCTAATAAGAAACAGGCTGATAAGAAAGACAGGCTGAGATTTACAGGAACATGAGAAATTCGGGAGTCGTTATCTTGAAATTAGTGTAGAAAGCACCCTTTCTTTCTCAAATAAGAAATCCAGCCTGGACCAGATTTTCTGTTTCTTATTAGGTGTCCTGTACTGTATACAGGATGTCCATCCTGCATGGGGACATATAAAACCCGCAGGTAGTCGCCAGAGAAAAGTATCACACTCAGCTCAGCTCAGCTTGCAAATAAATAAAAGTTTCGGCGAAATTCTCCATCTCACAGCTATTAATAGAGCTTCTTCTTTTTTCTTCTTTTTTTCACTTTTTTTTAATACTCTTTTACTTTTTTTTTTTTTTTAACTTTTTACAAATACTACAGTAGTAACAAGAAACCGGAGACTTAATAATATATTGTGGTCCAGGCTGGGTTTCTTATGTGTGAGAATGGGTGCGTTCTACACTAACCTGAAACCACTCTGACCGGGAATACATAGACCATTTATCCATTAACATTCAATTGAAGTGGTCCTTATATTTGGGGTCAGAGTGGTAGTATGCAACAGTATAGTATAGCCGCTCCCGAAAGTATTTCGTTTCTCCTGTACATATGTACCAGCCTGCTTTGTAGTGTAAGTATACGCTGTGTCTGTGGGTGTGCTGGATGTCTACGAGTGTGTGTGTTCTCCGCATTGAACCTTGCTTTCATACCCGTCGACACCCGGCAAACTCAGTCAGTGTCCGTGCCGATTCTTTATCCCATTACGGAGAAATCCCACGGTAGGGGTACCATTTTTTGGCTCAATATTTTCTGACCGGCTGAGCTCCTCACGTGAGTAACCAATGGATAGTATTATTATTTTATTACTCTGTAGTACGTCTGTTTTTGGACTACTACCGCATTGGAAGTTTTGATCGGGTTGCGCGAACGAATCTCTCCGAGGTCATGTTTCGGGTGAGATGTTGAGCTCCTCATGTGAGGAGCTCAGAAAATTCTGCTACGCCCCTACCGTGGGATGAGTCTACGGGGGCCATAGTAAATAGGACCAAATAGTTATTGAGGGTGAAAAACTGTAAATATAAATATATAGATTTTTGTGTGTGACGTAGGTCCTATTTACTATGCCCCCCCCGTATTAGAGAGATGCAAGCTCTGCAGTCACAAATCTGCGACACCACAGGAAACAGAGGTGCTATTACGGCAATGCGGTGTGTACCCCGAACACAAAACTCTTGGTTCAGCCACACCGTAATATTGGGATTGCCCGGCACAGTGACACCGCTCGTATAAAAACCGTCAATAACTCATCCGAAGTTTAGAACGCGACTGGTGTAATCATTAACCCCGCTGCTCTACGCTACGAACTGCATAATACTCAGATGATCCTGACTACGTCCAAGCCAACGAACCGATATAGATTGGAAAGGCTACTGGCTTGTACAGCAGAACGGATGTGTAGCAATGCACAACATATCTGGTAACTTCCACCTGGGCCGCCTTTACACCGACCGAGATGAAATTTGGCCCCGACGCGGGGTTACCTGCGGATCACCGTGGTCACTGTGCTCTAAACCATGTATGTTATACGCCAACCATCTAATATTTTTGTCCCGTCAACATGCTTGAATTCCCACAACCCTCTGCCGCTCAGCTTGGCCTGCCACAGGCTTATCCTAGCGGCAAAACATGCCGCCCATGCTACGAAGAGGAGCAAACGCGTTGTCCACGGCGGTGACCTTTTTTTATGCGTCGACCGTTAGCACCGTTACGGCCCAAAGCCAAGACAATAAATGTGTGTCGTTCAGCTCTTCCTCTGCGGCCGGAAACCCAGAGGATAGTTCGGCAGCTACCCCGACCTTCTTTTCTTGTGCAGACGGCAGCTTTCTCACCGGAGTGCAAGCTTCGTACTTCAGCCAAATAGCTTCGCTCTCGTGGACGTGAGTTGGTAGTTTCCTTGGTAGAGCGGAACGGGGCGGAAGAGGCCAATTTAAGCAAGGGGGAGACTTTGATGCTACTCCATATTGAGAAAAACTGCGGTAATATTAACTACTCGTTACAGCAGTACATATTTAGTTCTATATATAATGTAACAGGGGTCGGGGTTAGGATTGTGGGTTTAAAATCAAGAGCGTTTCAACCTTTTGATCGAAGCTGGGCCAAGGCACACACAGGGGAACTTAACGCAAGGGGGAATGCCTCCGACCTTTCAGTAAAACGGGGTGGGAGGTAGGGAAAACAAGTCCGAGGGAGGTGCCGGCGCAGTGCACCAGCTGCCTCGCACTAAATTCTGGCGCGCCGGCAGGGAACCAAACCTCATGCAGAGCACGCGCTACGGCCTTTTGGGTTTGTTTCGGGCACGTTTGTTTGTGCTGACGGCACCGTGGGGCAGGGAGTTTCGCAGTGATCTCCCCTTCTGATTGCAACTTTCAGTTCGCGTGGGTAATAGGTTAACTTGTTCCGAGTTTCCCAACATACTGCTGTCTTGATATCAATGGCATCGTCGGCATGACGTGGGTTGTAGAGATCGTGATCTTCATTTATGCTCACCGCCCACTAGAACAGGTTGAAAACAACACATGGGAATCTACCCATGCCAATCCGATAGATACTCTCCATTCGTCCCCAGAAAGAGGAACCGCACATGGCTTATTGACACGTCTAACCCCATACACGTCTGGTTCGGCAGTCCGTTTGCGTTTTCAGAGACAGTCCACCTTTGCAGGGGTGGAGGGTGTTATAAGGCGTGGTTAGGGTGGGTACCGCGATAGGCTAATATTCTACCAGTCGCACTACGGATTACTGCAATATGGTAACAGTATACTTCCGGAATTCTACAATATTTATGTATTACCCCTTTTTTGCTTTCGTTTCCCCCCATTTAACCGAACGGACGTCCCTTAATGATGACCTTCGGTGGCTTTTTGAGGCTCTGCCGTTTTTCTGCCGTTAATCGAACTT
This sequence comes from Saccharina japonica, assembly GCA_008828725.1. Taxonomy (NCBI): domain Eukaryota; class Phaeophyceae; order Laminariales; family Laminariaceae; genus Saccharina; species Saccharina japonica. Next base: position 46,862 of record MEHQ01002536.1, read on the forward strand.
GAACTTTGACGGCTCCGTAACACCTGCTCGTAGTTGAATATAACAGCCTTCGTGAGAATGTCCGCCTGCTAGCTCCCTTTTTGTTTTACTGAAAGGGGCAGCGCAATAGCACAATGAGGTGGGAACGACGACGATGTTATTGAACTCCCGTCCTAACGATGTATCTGCCACTGATCAAGTTTAGGACCCATCTACATATCTATCAAACCATACGTTAACAACCTCCCTGAAATACAGCAGTGTTCGATATCTATGCACGGCTGCGAAGTGTTCATGTTGTCTCTTACATAGGGGTCCTTTTTGGCCGTCATAATCATATCAGGCATAGTATCCTGCTTTCCGGGGCACCTACTAGCACTCCGAATACAAACACGAGCGTTTCCGGATAGAGAAAATAACCTGCCGAGCTTGGCGTTCAGAAAAGGCTACTAACTACCACTGCTTGCTACTGTAGTATCAACGCCGCTATCGTGATGGACTCGAAAACTCCCGCAAGTAAACCAATCGACGCGTGCTACGGTAGCGGTGCACACCATGCTAACCCGTTTAGGACTGCAGTCCCAATGTAGGGACAAAACACTTGGAATTATAGGGAATTATTTAGTTCTAGACAGTGCAGTTCTAAAAGGGCTAACTTTTTGCCTTCTGAGGGTGGTCACTTGAGGAGGGGAGCCCCACACTTCACCCAAAAACTGTTGGGTTTTTTTTGGATGAAAACTAAAATGCTACCCGACGGAGTTGCCAATGACCTCAGTGCAAACAGGAAAAATAGTGCAACGGATGGAATGGATTCCGGCGATTTTCGGGCTAAGCAGCCCCGTACTTCAGAAACCGTTTCAGCTAAAACGTGCTACGTCTATCGTAGCACTCGTCAATCACTGATCATTACCACGGGACCCTATACGGTTATCGTCTGGTACTACTGCTGCCATAAATTCAACGATTCTGTTTTATACGTAGGTCCGCAATTGGTTTCTGGATACTTTGCACAAGTCGCCATAACGTACCTGGTCCCAGGCAAAGCATCTCGTCGTATGGGAAAACTAGTTGACCCTGGAATATATCCCGGGGAGGTGCTGCCTATACCAGGACCTGGTGGTGTTTTGATGACCGGCGATCCGGGAATGAAACCTGAGCTGGTTGACGTGCCGCCGACGGCTAGTAGTATGCGTATTTTCACGTAAGAGTGCCAGACGAGAGAGGGAAGGAGTCAGGACAGCAATGGAGTAGACAAAACTCAAGACCGGGGGAAGTAGATACAGACGAGAGTAGAATTTGTGTAGAGGATGTTTTTGTTGTTGTCGGTGTGGTTCCCTTCTTTCGGAGTGCTGCTGAGTGATCAACGGATGGCAAGGGTACTACAGTAACAATACTGAAATACAGTAAATTACTCCATGATGTACGACGGATTAACGGCAGGTGCTCTGACCAAGACGACATCGGCTCGTTCACCACCAGCGATTCTGCGGACGGGTCGGCGTCGTTCACAGTCGGCCTCACGAGGGTACAAACCTGGGTAAGAGGCGATTTCTTGCCGTTCTTGGGAAACATGTACGTCGGAGGATACGACGTCGACCACAGCGAGGAGGAAGGCGTGTCGTTCTCGTGGAAGGGTCCGTTCGGGTGAGTTTAGCGTTAGTAGGTGATGACCTCATCTACAGGAAATAATATTGTCGCTACTACTTTCGCTCAGACATGTGAATGGCCAAGAACCTGCGCATAGTTCAGCGCCTCTCCCGTTCTGTCGGTCCCAACCCCGCCCCCTCCACCGGGCCGTGAGGTAGCGCGCGAAAGTGACCACAGCAGTGAGTGGTAGTACAATAATAGTACTTTGACACGAACACAACATGTTCTTCGTCGCCTTGGGCATACTGACATAGACACACAGAAAGCATGTGCAGCATGTTAAGTAGTAGTAGCATGAAGTATGCCAGAGTGTATGCAGTACGAGCATTTTTGGACATATAGCCCGTGGGCTCTCAGCCAAGCGACGGGCGTCCGGCTTCGATGCGGCATGTTTGAGCTGCGCAATCGGCTACGAGGAAGGCAGCACAACCTCGACTTCCAGCGATAACAGACACATAAAAGACATATATAAAATAGTGCACTGCTTGTGCCTTGCCTTCCACGCACGCAGCCATTGTTTGCCCCATCTACCGGCCCAAATATACACCATAGATGAAGGACTACAGTATGAACCCCCCCTTATCCATACTGGTATGCATTAAATTTGTGGTTCCACGGGGTTGATGCTGCTCGTTGGCTCTTTGTTTCGAAGGATTTTCGACGCTGACGACGAGGTACTCCCGGGCAGTTCGGCTTCCTATTGCGCCAGGGGCACGTTCGCCACGGGCGTGACCGTGTGGGCCTCTCAAGCCTTCGTCTACGGAGTCATGCTCGAATGTGCAACAGTCACCGAATCATGTTCACCGCAGAATTATGCTATGAGCCTCTTCGAAGGTGCGTCGTCGGGGATGTATCGCCCTCAAGAGGGTCACACTACGGTAGCAGGCGAACCGACGTTCCTTCCTGTCACCCAAAAAACCACTTCAAAGTGAACATTGTGTACCTCAACCCGACGAACAAAGCAGGAAAAACACGCATGAAAGCTACTCTTACGCACATACCTGGTATGAGTAAAAGAAAGCATGGGACTTTCCAATGTTTCATTTGTTATGTTAATAGGTGATGAGCCCCGTCAGAGAGAACGTTGGGTCCACAGGCATACCCCGTTTGCCGCACTGCAGAGGAATTTACCGCACTGTAGAGGCATATGCCGCACTCTAGAAGCATATACTGCACTATTTGTAGAGAAATCTACCGCACTGTAGAGGTATCTACCGCACTGTAGAGTCATGAACCGCACTGTAGAGGCATGGTTCTCTGATGCGCTCCGCTGCAGAGCAACAGACCCGCGGGGAAATGACGCACAGCACGTAAACAAATGGCCTCGTGAGTCCATCAACTCTTTGTAAGGTGCAGGCAGCCGCCGGCGCCACTCCATCGCAGGCTATGCACACGCTAGCCTTTGGCGTCATGGTCCCCCGTTGCAGTGGTATACGTTCGTAGTTGATGCTCGGTACCAGGCCCTTTTGTTCGGTCGAACAGTTCAATGTATGACGCGTGCCACGATAGAGCTAGCACGTTTGGGCTGAATCGTTTTCTGAACGATCGGGCTCCTTAACCCAAATTCGTCCGACTTTCATTTTTGTGACGAAACATGGTTCAGAGTATACTTCGATCATGAGATTTTTCATCCGAGAGCACTTTTATTTCCCTCCAAAATCCTTTTTCGGTGAGGTGTGACGCTCCTCGAGTGAGGAGCTCAGAAAAAACATGAGGCGTCTCTATCGTAGCATGCGTCGTATGAATAGTTGGTGTCAGTCGTGTTTTGAGAGCATGGTCCCAACACCCGGCCGTTGGGTGTCCGTCGACCAGAATATCCTAGCCCGTTACGCTGATTGGTGTATTTTGTTTGCTATATATCGCTCCCATGACGCCCAAAACGCCCGCTGTTTCGTGTGCGCGACGCATATCAATTATTTGTCGGGCCCAGACACAGACGGTTCAAGCTCTGCTTCCAACACGGACGGATCTAGAGAAGCTTCCTCGAGCCTAGGGATCACCCTTTTCGCTTCCGTGGGGGGGGGTCTGCTCCTGATCGCGATAGTCGTAGGTGTGACGTGCTGCATCTGCCGCCGCCGCCGACCAAGAAAGGCGCGCGGTCCCGACAAGACGGGGAAAACTCCTAGGTCTGCTGTTAGGGGAAAATCGGTTGCAAGAGACCAAGGCGATGCCACCGCAAACAACAAAACAACCAAAACTTCAATTTATGCGAACGAAGGTAACGACCCCCCCATGATCATGCACAGGTCGTCATAAGTCTCAGTGCACTGTCTGCGTCCCCTGCCGTGTTGAATGGATGGCTTTTGTTGAATGAAAGCTGCATTGTGGAGTGTTGTGCATGTATTTTACGCTTTACGCGAGTTCTTCCGCGTCTCAATGTGAGCCTGATATTTTGCGCTGCAATCGTAGTAGAAGCACGGTTCGGGTTTGCGTCGATGTGCGGTTCCTTCGCCCTTGTCATGGTCATGGAGGAAAGGCCAATCAATGTGTAATCACCGACATTTTTCGGAGAAGGGCTGTCTGTTCGCAACAGACTTTCTCCTGACGCATGCTACGGTAGAGGTGCACCAAACGATTTCTGAGGTCCCTTGAGGAGCTCTGTGGCTCCCCCAAAAACTGACAAAACCTTCTTTAAGTTGAGCGATGCCACCTGATAGGGGTGGCGGCTTACTAGTTTCTGAGCTCCTCACATGAGGGGAGCTCAATATCTCACCCACCCGAATCGTGACATCGAAGAAGAAAGTGTTTCGCGCATCAACCCGGCCAGCAGTTATTTGTAGGAACTAGTTATAAAGCACATGCACGAGAGAAACACTATCGTTCTACAGTAACCGGTAGTTACTCACGTGAGAAGCTCAGCCGGTCCCAGTGACAACATATTGCCTCAGAAGGCAAAACCTAGCTACCTACAACGCCAAAAAGTGCAAACCCTCTATGCTTCCGTGGGATGAGCCAGATGAGGAGCGCCATGCCATGGAGCCAAACAGTGCAAACCCCTAAACGACGGGTATATTGACGAAGCCATTATTCGCTCGGCGCCCCCGAACTTAGCCCCCCCCCCCCCCAACTCGTTTCAATCCTCCGCCATCGAAACCTCCGTGCCATGCTTTGCATTTTAGCAGGTGTACCCCCTCTTCCGAGCAGCCCACCGCCTCCGTATGTTGAGGCTCCAACGTATCCTGTAGCGCCGTCTCCACAATATTGTTGAGCATCGATCGGTGTATGGGATTTCTTTGTGCTGTTCTGTGCTGCGCTGGGCGGCGCTGAGCTGGGCTGTCCTGTGTTGTGGTGCTGTGCTGTGCTGCGTGCTGGGAGGCTGCGCTATGCGGAACATTGTTGGCTGGCGTGGCGGAGGGCGAAGGGGGGTGCCCTGTTTGGTTATTATGGCCTACCTAGTATATTGACGCGCTTACATCCACCCGCGTGGTGAGCGTTGCATCAATGATGCGTGCTCTGTTAGTGCTTCGGAGGGCCATAGTAAATAGGACCAAATATTGTTAGTAAAAATAAGTAAACATATAAAGTTTTTTTTTGTGTACCATAGGTCGTATTTACTATGCCCCCCCCGTAACAATATGGACGTTGAATACCGAACGAATAATCGAGTTCGGTACGATACCGATAAAGTCGAAAAACAAAAATCGGTATGTACGATTTCGGTACTTGATATATACAAGCGGTACAGCCACGGCTCCGCCCGTGGCGCTAGCTTTGCGTTGCCCATAGTAGTATGTAACTTCCTGGTCGTGGTACATAGTACTCGCATTAACAGTGTGCGCTGTGATGTACCAATCTGAACCGGAAAATAATAACCACCATGCGGGGCGGTGTGGACCCGGGGGGTGTCTGTTTTCGTCCCCGGGTTACTGGAGTTGTACATGTTCGAAATGATTTATGATCCATGGATGCGACGTTATTATCCCCGGGTGCGTTGGGACCTCGCCGTTGCCCCGAGGGGCAACTCGCGCCGCACGCTGACTCCACGAGATCCAGCCAACCGTCAATCAGCCAGTGGGGTTGAGGTTTTCACACCTTGTGGGGCGGTATCAACCCCGGGGATGTCCGTTTTCGTCCCCGGGTTGTTGGAGTTGTAGATGTATGGAATGATTTCTGACCCGGGGATGGGACGTTATCATCCCCGGGTGCGATGGGGCTTTGACGTTTCCGCGGGGTGAAACTCTCGCCGCGTGTTGGCTCTATGAGGGCCAGGCAACCGTAAATTTGCCCGTGGGGTTAAGGTTTCCACACCTTGTGGGGTGGTATCGACCCGGGGGATGTTTGCTTGCGTCCCCGGGTCGTTGGAGTTGTAAATGTATTGAAGGACTTCTGACCCTGGGGTGAGATCATATTATCCCCGGGTGCGGCGAGACCTCGCCGTTGCCCCGAGGGGTAACCCTCGATGCGTGCTGGCTCTCTCGGCTCCAGCGCCCCAGCCAAATCAGCAATCAGCCAGTGGTGGTGGGGTTTCCACACCTTGCGGAGCGGTATCGAGCCCGGCGATGTCCGTTTCCGTTCCCGAATTGTTGGAGTTGTAGATGTATGGAAGGATTTCTGACCCGGGGGTGGGACGTTGTCATCCCCAGGTGCGGCGGCGGGACTTCGACGTTGCCCCGAAGGGAAATTCTCGCCGCACGCTGGCTCTATGAGGGCCAGGTAACCGTAAAATAGCCCAAGGGTTGGGGTTTCCACACCTTGTGAGGCGGTATTGACCCGGGGGGTGTCCGTTTGCGCCCCCGGGTCGTTTGAGTTATAAATGTATGGAATGGTTTCTGACCCGGGGGTGGGATCATATCATCCCCGGGTGCGACGGGACTTCAACGTTGCCCCGAGGGGCAACTCTCGCTGCACGTTGGCTCTGTGAGGGCCAGGCAACCGTAATATAGAAAATAGCCCGTGGTATTGGGGTTTACACACCTTGTGAGGCGATATCGACCGGGGGGATGTCCGTTTGCGTCTCCGGTTAGTTGGAGTTGTAAATGTATGGAATGATTTCTGACCCGGGGATGGGATCATATCGTCCCCGGGTGCAGCGGGACCTCGCTGTTGCCCCTAGGGGCAACCCTCGGTGCGTGCTGGCTCTATGAGCTCTAGCGCCCCAGCCAAATCAGCATTCAGCCAATCAATGGTGGTGGGGTTTCCACACCTTGCAGGGCGGTATCGACCCGGAGGATGTCCGTTTTCGTCCCTGGGTTGTTGGAGTTGTAGACTTATGGAAAGATGTCTGATCCGGGGATAGGACGTTATCATCCCCGGGTGCGGCGGGACTTCAACGTTGCCCCGAGGGGCAACTCTCGCCGCACGCTAGCCTTATGACGGCCAGGCAACCGTAAAATAGCCCGTGGTATTGGGGTTTCCACACCCTGTGAGGTGGTATCGATCCGGGGGATGTCTGTTTGCGTCCCCGGGTCGTTGGAGTTGTAGATGTACGGAAGGATTTCTGACCCGGGGATGGGAACTTATCATCCCCGGGTGCCGCTGGCTCCCTGAGCCTCAGCCAATCAGTGATCAACTAATGGGGGTGGGGTTTCCATGCCGTGCGGGGCAGTGTCGACCCGGGAAAGCGCCGTTTTTGACCCCGGTTAGTCGGAGTTGTAGAGATATGGAAGTATTTATGATCCGGGGAGGGGAGCCTATCCTCCCCGGGTTTGGCGGAACCTCGGTGACTCTTTTCAGCACCGATGTTCTAGAAAGAGCCAGCAGCCACTGGCATGGATCGGGCAACCAATCAGCTGCCGGAATAGAAATTCAAAAATTCGAAGTCAGCAGGTAGGCTGGCAAGATGGCTGCCAGAACTGCTTCCGGATTGCGCCACGGCCACGGCTCAGCGCGGCATGGGACCCGGTGTTCTACGGGTTGTGGCACCCAGCTTCCTTAAGGTGGGGCTGAACCGCTCTGGCTAGCGCTACTCAATCACAGACGGACAGACAGAATAGCAGCTTTTATATGATAAGATGCATGCGTCGAAGATATATAAAAAGCATTCAGTGTCGGCAAAAAAGACATCGGATGTCAGGGGACGGAGGGCAAAACACGTTCGATATAATACGATACATCGAATGTTAATGTTCGATGTTTCGATACTTCGAACTTTCAACACGATATTCAACACAAACAAATAATGCAATTAATACTTCCTCTGCCCCGTAAGTCTGTACCGTTATGTTCGTAAGAGCCCTCAACCTTGTCCGATTTATGTTTCGTTTCTTTGTTGCATTCTTTGGCGTTTTTTTCAGCTAAAAACTTGTTTTGTTTTCTTACAGTAGTTGCTGCTTGGCCCATGCGGCCGAACGGCCGGAAAAAAAGAAATCGACCCGAAATTGGCCATATTTATTTCGGCCCTTTTCCGGGAAAAAATGAGAGGTAGATCCGGGAAAGTATAAAAACCACGAAAAAGTGCGGGAAAAAAAACGAAATCGCAAAACTACCTTCAATTAATCATGGACGTGTGCTTGAAGGAACCCTACACCCATCTCATCTGACATGAATTTAGTCTGTAATCGCGTCTGATCGACGTGAAAACGGCCAAAACTGGCTGATGTTGGTCCTAAATGGCCGAAAAGTGCCCAAAATGGGGTATATTTTAACATGATTTTAGTATTGAAAAATTACTCCTTTTCATACTGTATTTTTCATCAGCTTCGTCTGCATTATTCTATCAATTCTAATGAACATTAACTACGTCGTATAGAATAAATGTCAACACTGGTCCAGTACCCAACCGATTAAATGCCCATAACGACACAGACTTATTGGACACAGTGGAAGTATCACCCTGCAGTGAGTGGTGGGGTATATACAAAAGTTTCAAAACTTCAACGGCCCAGAACACACTCCGGAATACGAGCCATCGTTCTGGGTGGGTCTTTGCTCGTATTTATACAAGTCTGCGACCTCCTCACACCATATACTATATTCAACCCTGACCCTAGGAAAAAAATCACAATGTTTGCTTTTATCTCGCCGTATGGACCTCCAAGCAAATACGTAGCATACATTAAATAATTACTGTGTGATGTGTCAGTACGATACGTAGTACCATGTTTTGTGTAGGTTGTTGTCGTACTGGCCATATATAGTTGTCCTCCACCGGTACTCGCCCGCTCCGTTCATCCAGGGCGTCGCGCGGCGCCTATGTAGTACGTACTCCTTCAAGGTGCGAACTGGGAATAACTATTGTATATACAAGGGGGCTTCGCCGCCGGCCCAGGCCGTCGGCGAAGCGAAGGAGGAATAAGGCGCGCAATAAATCAGGTAGTTTACGATGCCAAGGGACCGAGAGGCTAAGGCTCCAGTTTACGATGCCAAGGGACCGTTGAAGAGATCCAGTTTGTATTGTTGATTCCTGACGTAATGCATGATGCAAAAAAGGCCCATAACATCGTTATTTTTTTTTGGCGGTTACCAAAGCTGGCGGTCGAGTAAAAGAAGTCCCGTTAAAATATTGTCGATTATTGATCCCTGACGCAATAAATGAGCCCCAATCAAAGGCACACTCGACGCGTGCTACGGTAGAGGTAGCACTTTTTGGCTGAATCGTTTTCTGAACGATCGAGCTCCTTAACCCAAATTCGTCGGAATTTCATGTTTGTAACGAAATATGTTTCAGCGTATACTTCGGTCATGATAATTTTTATCCGGGAGCACTTTTGTTTTCCTCCAAAATCATTTTTTTTTGTGAGGTATGGCGCTCCTTAAGTGAGGAGCTCAGAAAAAACATGGTGCACCTCTATCGTAGCATGGGTCACTCTCCAGCAAGAAAACACACAAAGCAACGCAATGAGGCAAGCAAAGCCAAACCATGGAATAAAATCGACGGACTCTAAAATATGGTGTACCCAAGCCACTTTCCCACAACGCACGACAGACAACTAAAGGAGTGACGCGAAAGAAGCCCAACCCATCCATGTAAAAAAGCAGAAAACATCAAAATATAGGGCGTTTTTCCGTGCAACACCATGCAACACCATGCAACACACGCTAGACCAACGCCACATCCATCTACGCTCTCGTGTCCGGCAATGGTGCCCAAGAAGCCAAAGCCATGAAAAATCCACGAATGCCACGAATGGAATATTCCACTCACCGCTACTACCAAATCAAACGAAAACGATTTCCCGTGCTGCACACGATAGCCAACCGCTTAACAAACCGGGAAATCGACAAAACAATTAAAATATAAAAAGCGTTTTCCTGTGCAACACACGCCAGACAACCGCCACGAACAGAATATACCACCCCACCGCAATACCGTGGGATAAAACAAAAACAAATTCCCGTGCGACACACGACAGACAACCGCCACATCCATCTACGATAATCGACACAACAATCAAAATATAAAAAACGTTTACTACCAGTTCAACACACGACGTACAACTGCCATATCCATCTACGCTCATGTGTCTAAAATACGGCAGGGATACCCAAGAAGCATAAAAACGTTTTTTTTTATCGTGCGACACGCGACAGACAACAGCCACATCCATTTACGACCTCGTGTTTCCGGGAGTTATGCCCAAGAAGCCAAAGCCATGGAGAAAAAGGAACATGACATCCCTCTACAAACCGAAGCGAAAATTGAAAAGCTCAACAACAACAACAACAACAATAACAACACATTAAATGGGCAACATACATACATATAATACCTGGTACAAAAAGTCTACATCTGTAATATATTAAAAATAATAATAGTAAACGTAAAGAGTGCATACTGGGAAGAAGGAGGGAGCAAGAACAACAAATGGAGTATTGTGGATAAATCTTGGCGGGAAGCGGACATAGAAGGGTGTTAGACTGTACGCATAGGTTTCATTGGTTTCCGTGGTTTTCTGCTTTTGGGAATTTTATGAGTGATCAACGCTGAAGATCATGCTGCACATTGTCAGATGGAAAAGATAATAATAATAATACCTGTTTACTTGAAAAAATAATAATTGGTATCACTACGTCTATACGTAAAGGGGTACTTCAAATAATAACCTGGTATAGCGACACAAAAAAATACCCAACATACGAAAACACGAACTCGTAGTCGAACTCGTACGTAGCGACACTAAAAAAAACAAACATTACGCAACAACAACGTAAACAACGTACCAACAACAACAGCAACAACAACTTAGCCCTTATAGGACTGGAGTCCCGTTATGGGACAAATTGCTTAGAATTAGAGTGGTTTGTCCACAAAACGGGACTGCAGTCCTGAAAGGGTTAAAAAGGGCAAAAAAAATAACACGACGACAACATCTATCTATCAATACAATATCAATACCCGTACTCATACATTCATATCATACCATCCAGTATATGAACACTGTTTTTATGATACGCTGCACGCGTATTGTTATGTGCATGTGTATTAATATGAATACTGATAACATTTATCAACATACTTTGATCATATTTTCCTCTATCCAGATTAATTAATGTCCTCAGGTGATAATATATTAATAGCAGCAAAATTAGTACTCGTACGAAGACATAAATAATAATATTGTCAAGTACCATATATATCATATACCATGTCACATACCTGATATACCATACCTGGTATCAGGTAAATGACTGGTATCGTATATACGTAGAGGGGTGCAAAATTTTCATCCTCACACAAACTCCATCATAAAAGTGGATAAACATATTAATAGAACTTGGATAGAAAATTTCGAAAATTCATCAGGACGGGGGGAAAAAAATCGAACTTGGATAAAAAATTTCTAAAATTCATGAGGGCGGGGGGAAAAAAAAAATCATCACTGTAAGGGCCCGTATTAACGAAGACAGCAAAAATTCAATTTGGAAAATAAAATCCTATTTGCATGTGATTTCGCAAAAAAAAAGTGGTTTGCGTCCTATGGGGAATAGTGAATTGCTCGTTCAAATATTTATGAAATCGAAAAAACGCAGCATGCGTCACAGCGCCCAGGTGAAAAAAATCGACGAGAGGAGACGAGAGGGAAAGCATGCGTCGACGCGTGCGCGCCGCCGCCAGCATACTTTTGCTTTTGACCGCCCAGGCTAGGAAGCTATCGCTCTCAGGGTCTCCTGGGTGGGCGTAGGGATCCCTGGAACGCCACGGGCGAGACAGGGGCGGCGATGGTGTTATCGAAGTCTTGAGCGTATCATGCTGTTTTTGGGTCGATCGCTCGGTTTTTGATCGGGTTGGAGCATCGAGCTTGTTGAAAAGTTGGGATTGCGACCGCCATGATTGCTTTTGAGGCGCCACCGCCGGGGTACGCTGTGCTATTGTCTATAGGCGTGGGCGCGGCTGTTGTCCCGGTGGCCTCGGGTTGTGGTTCACGTGTTGTCGCCTCGGTCGTGGTCATCGATGCCACCAAGAAATGACCAGATTGTACCGGGGGCGTTTGCCCACCGTGGACATGCCGGTCCAAGTCGGGCCAACTCCTCAATTTGATTTGAATTCTTTGGAAAAGAAGGTCCTGGGACCTTCTTGGTTTTTCCGTCCAATTCAAATTGATTAGACCCCAAGATCCTAATCTTTGATGCTGGTGCGTGTGTTGACCAATTAAAAGCGTATTTGAATTCTATTTTTTCCAAATTGGATATATTTTATACTCGTTAATACGGGCCCTAAGAGTCCGGAGATACGGAGCGGAGCATTCATCAGGGCGGGGGGTAAAAAAATCCAAATTTCACCACGGCAGGGGGTAAGAGTGTAAGAGCGAGGCACGAGCGTTGAGAACTCAGGTTTTCCTGAGATACGAAATGGCACGAGCGTCGAGAACAGAATACGCAAAGTCACGAGCGTGGAGAACTGACGTTCACGTTTTACTGAGATCAGCCAAGTATACTAATATTCTATTATTATTGTTATTATTATTAAATTATTATTATTATTATTAATATTATCATTATTCTTATTCTTATTCTTATTTTTATTATTATTTTTATTATTTTTATTATTATTATTATTATTATTATTATTATTATTATTATTATTATTATTATTATTATTATTATTCTTATTCTTATTCTTATTATTGTTATTGTTATTGTTATTGTTATTGTTATTGTTATTGTTATTGTTATTATTATTATTGTTATTATTATTATTATTGTTATTATTGTTGTTGTTGTTGTTGGTGTTGTTGTTGTTGTTGTTGTTTATAATAATAATAATAATAATTTATTATTATAATAATAATAATAATTTATTATTATAATAATAATAATATAATAATAATAATATATAATAATATAATATAATAATAATAATAATATAATAATAATAATAAATATAATAATATAATACAATAATAATAATGTTATAATATTATAATTATTATTATATTATTATTATTATAATATAATATATTATACCATATTCTTATCATTGTCGGAGCTCAGCAAATCGTCAGTTCTCCACGCTCGGGCCATTTGCATATCTCAGGAAAACCTGACTTCCTTCGACGCAGTGCTCGCGCCGTCGCATTCTTTACCCCGCCGTAGTTGAAATTTTTTTCCGCCGCTCGTTGGGCTGAAATTTTTTCAAAGTTCTATTGATTTAATGTGTTGAGGATTGAACCGCTCCGCTCCGCTATCCGCGACTCTTACAGTGATGAGATTTTGTTTTTCCCCGCGCTCTCATGAACTTTCGAATTTTTTTATCCAAGTTCGATTTCTTTTCACCCGTCCGAATTTTCCTATCAAGTTTTATTAATATGTTTCATTCATTTCTATGATTGTGAGTTTGTGTGGCGGATGAAAATTAGCACCCCCCCCTTTACGTGATAATACGATTACCAGTCATGTACTTGATACAGGTATGGTATTGGGCTACCACCTACGTATTATGCGTTATAGATAGTACGAGTATGTGTGCATCGATGCTGCTTTTATATATTATCACTGAGAAGACATTAATTAATCGGGTCAGCTTTTTCTTCTGAGTGAATAATGCGAATAATTGGCCCTGCACGGTCGCCCGGGTGGGCTGCAGGTAACCACTCGAAGCTGTTAAGCGTCATGGAGCGAGTTTCGAGCCCCGCCGAGTGCATAGCCTCTTAGTGCCTTTTCTCGCAAAAAAAATCATTGACTAGCCAGAAAGCGCCGAAGATGCGTGCAGTTAGCAAAATTCGATGAAATGTCCGACGGAGCGTTGGAAGCTGAACCCTCTGCGCCGATAAAAGAATGAAGGCAAGAACCTAGTTTGAGGGGAGGCGAGAGGAAGCTACTTTGTGACCCCGGATCTGAGTTACGCCTTAGTGGGAAGAAGACGGAAGTTTACGAAGATAATAAATGAGATGTAAAAAAAAAAAAAAAAAATTGTCGCGAGGCAATAATATATATAATAATAATAATATGAGTAAAATATGATCAAATTTATGTTTGATTAATATTGTATTAAGTCTTAATAATTATCAGTCAATAATATTAATTTAGGCACTTTTTCTCGCAAAAATTATTCTTGACTGCAGAAAGCGCGGAGCTGTGAGTTAGCAAAAATTCGATGAAAGTACGACGCAGCGTGGGAAGGCGGCAACCCTCTGGCGCGATAAAAATGCAAGGCAAGAACCCGTAGTTGAGGAGGAGGGAGAGGAGCCTACTTGTGACCCGGATCTGAGTTCACTAGGGTAGGAAGAGACGAAGTTACGAGATAATAAATGAGATTGGAAAAAAAAAAAAAAATCTGTCGGGAAGGCAAATAATATTTTATAATAAATAATAATAGAGTAAAATATTGCATCAAATTATGTTTGATAATGATGATAAAGTATTAATCATATCAGTAATAATTTAATACACATGCACATTAATCATACGCAGTGCAGCTGTATCTAAAAACGTTGTTGATATACTGGATGTATGTATTATGAATTATGAGTACGCGGTATTGTATGTATGCATATCTATTTGTATTGATAGATTAGATGTTGTCGTTCGTGTTATTTGTTTTTGCCCATTTTAACCCTTTCAGGACTGGCAGTCCGTTTTTTGTGGCACAGATTCCCTCTATTCTAAGCAATTTGTCCCCATATGGGACTCCAGTCTATAAGGGGCCTAAGTTGTTGTTGCTAGTTGTTGGTTACGTTTGCTTACGTTGTTGTTACCGTGATGCTTTTTTTTGCTCCTCCTTTGTGTCTTATGTACGAGTTCGACTAGAGTTCGTGTTTTCGTATGGCGTACTTTTTTGATGTCGCCTTTACCAGGATATATTTGAAGTACCCTTTACGTATATACGCTAGTTTGATACCAATTATTATTTTTTCAAGTAAACAGGTTTATTATTTATTTTTAATATATTACAGACGTAGACTTTTTGTACCGGTATTATATGTATGTTATGTGCCATTTAATTGTGTTGTTGTATGTATGTTGCTTGTTGTTGAGCTTTTTCAATGTTCGCTTCGGTTTGTAGAGGGATGTCATGTTCCTTTTTCTCCATGCTTTGGCTTCTTGGGCATAACTCCCGGCGAACATCACGAGACGAGATTCGTAATGGATGTGGCTGTTGTCTGTCGCGTGTGCCACCCAGAAAAAAATTTTGTATGCTTCTTGGGTATCCCTGCCGATATTTTTAATCACATGAGCGTAGACGAGATATGACGCGTATACGGTCGTGTGTTGAACTGCCAGTAGTAAACGTTTTTTATATTTGATTGTTGTGTCGATTTTCGTAGATGGATGTGGCGGTTGTCTGTCGTGTGTCGCACGGGAATTTGTTTTTGTTTTATCCGACGGTATTGCGGTGGGGTGGTATATTCTGTTCGTGGCGGTTGTCTCGGCGTGTGTTGCACGGAAAACGCTTTTTATATTTTAATTGTTTTGTCGATTTCCCGGATTTGTTAAGCGGTTGCTATCGTGTGCAGCACGGGAAATCGTTTTCGTTTGATTTGGTAGTAGCGGTGAGTGGAATATTCCATTCGTGGCATTCGTGGATTTTTCATGGCTTTGGCTTCTTGGGCACCATTGCCGGACACGAGAGCGTAGATGGATGTGGCGTTGGTCTAGCGTGTGTTGCATGGTGTTGCACGGAAAAACGCCCTATATTTTGATGTTTTCTGCTTTTTTACATGGATGGGTTGGGCTTCTTTCGCGTCACTCCTTTAGTTGTCTGTCGTGCGTTGTGGGAAAGTGGCTTGGGTACACCATATTTTAGAGTCCGTCGATTTTATTCCATGGTTTGGCTTTGCTTGCCTCATTGCGTTGCTTTGTGTGTTTTCTTGCTGGAGAGTGACCCATGCTACGATAGAGGTGCACCATGTTTTTTCTGAGCTCCTCACTTAAGGAGCGCCATACCTCACAAAAAAAAATGATTTTGGAGGAAAACAAAAGTGCTCCCGGATAAAAATTATCATGACCGAAGTATACGCTGAAACATATTTCGTTACAAACATGAAATTCCGACGAATTTGGGTTAAGGAGCTCGATCGTTCAGAAAACGATTCAGCCAAAAAGTGCTACCTCTACCGTAGCACGCGTCGAGTGTGCCTTTGATTGGGGCTCATTTATTGCGTCAGGGATCAATAATCGACAATATTTTAACGGGACTTCTTTCTTAAGTCCTAAGCCGCATCTAAGCTCCATCCCCACGCCATCGGTGTGGGTCTGTCATCCCCCCCCCCCTGCTCCTCCTCGCTTCCTGGCGACCCCTGAGCTGAAGTTTGAAGCGTGAAACCCTCCTGGAGATGGCGACCTGTGTGGTCACCGAGACGATTTGCAATAGGCGTTCTTTCACCACCCCTTTCCTAGCCATGGATCCACCATCCCTCCCCCCCACAACGCTCGCAGCCAGCTGGTCGATGAAAGTGCTGCCCTCTACCCCGAGACGCCCAAAGCTTTCCACCGCTAAAGTGGTAAGTTTGTGACTCCGTTTGTCGAAGGACACATGTCCCGGACGAGCGTAGTGTTGGCGCTTGCGCGCCTCGGAGGTAGAGGCAGCTGATCCATCGTGATCAGCACTGCCTCCTCGCAGGTGTACCTGCGCTTGAGGGTCAGCATGGGTGACGTCCAGCAGGATGGACTTCTCCCTGTACTCCCTGTTTTGGAGCGTCCCGGAGACCTCCTCTCCTGACTACAATGTCCATCCGCAGATTTCGGTCTACAGTGAACGGTTCGCTGCTCTCAACTTGGTGTTGAATTCCCAGACGCTTCAACGTGCGGGACATCGCGTGGACGAGCGGCTGATGTTGGTTCACTTGCGCACCTGCCCTGGGACAGATGCGTGCGTGGCGGGTGTCCACGTCGACTACATCGCAGCAGGGGCACCTCACTGCTACGTGCTCCTCGATCCCAATGAAACGTCTTCCCATGCCCACGAACTCTGCGGCGGGTATGACACGTAGTGAATCCGTTGGTCTTGCCCGAAGGCATGCCGTGGCTCCTGCCCCCTGTAGACTCCTATAGCGAACCTTGGCGAAGGCCTTAGTCTCGGTCCCCCCCAGCGGGTCGCCTGGTCCGGGGGGGCGAGCCGTCTCCGGTAGCTCCTCCAGTGAAGCAGTGTGGGCAGCGTGCCGGCCCTGATTCACCAGCTTGCCCAGCTTCTGTTGGGCTTTTCGAGAGTTGGTGGTTACGGCGTCATGCGCCACCAGCATGTCGGCCTCTGGGGCCAGGTCACCCTCTGCCCCGAGAGCCCATACCAGCCAAGATTCAGGGACGATGCCCGCCATTTCTTCCTTGGTCATCCCCCCATGTGTCGCGGATCTCCCGCAGGCTTGATCCAAGCTGAGCAATGATGCTCGATCCTGGGAGCCCCCTCCTCACTTTAATTCCGAGCGGGCCTGTGAGGTCTGCTAGAACCTCCGGCAGGATCCCCACCCTGCTCCCGATTGAGGCAGACATTCGCCTCGCTTCTGTCGACGGCAGTCCTAATCCTCCCGCTCCCGTAGAAAGGCGTGCTTGGGCCTGCTGATAAGGTTTGAGCGTCAGCCGACTATCCGGACACCCCTCCTGGAAAAACGATTGTGCCTCCGCCACTCCCGGTAGCTCGAGGATTTTCTCGTACGCCCACTGCGCCCCGTTGTCTGCCCTTTTACACGCTTCGAGGGACAGCCCCGGGTCCAGAGCCCTTTCGAGGTAGCTCGTCCGTTGCCCGAGAGATTCGACGGCGATGAGGGCCGCTGCTTGCTTATCGGGCATGTTGGCGAGGCAGCGCGCAAGGCGGTCCGCGCCTCCATCCCTCACTCCCTCCATAGCTCGCTCCCTCACGTATTCTTCCGTGCCGATCGAGACACCCACCACCGTCATCCCTCCGTCGTCTGCGATGCGGACGTCAACGCTTTCCAGGAGCGATATCTCCTCTGCCGTCGGGGCGTGCCCTTTGGGTGGTAGCGCCACTGTTTTGTGGGGTTTGACCACAATACCGATGTCATCCAGCTCTCGCCGGAGGAAGGCGAATGCTCTAACCGCGTTGGCCGTGATCCTCGTAAGACCGAGAGAGACATCGTTCATGTATGCGAAGGCTTCCACGCCTTCTCCCTCGAATGCCTGTCGGAATCGCTTTAGCCCTGGTCGCAACGCCAGGCAGAACATTGCCGGTCCCATGGGGTCCCCTTGCTGGACACCACTTGAGCAAGCGATCTTCCTAATCTCCCCCGAGTCCATCCGGAAAAACACGTCCGCCGGTCTTGTGCCGTAGCACTTGGCTACTAACGGCGTGAGCGCTGGCACGCAGTTTGCCACCTCTTCTAGCACCGCCGTCCTTTTGACGGTGTTGAAGGCGTTGGAGCAGTCCGTGAGAACGAGCCAGTTGCCTGTCTCGTGTAGCGTCCTAGCCCTCAGTCCCACATGTGTCACTCCGCCGGGTACGGCGACCCCAAACTGCCTCACCTCTCGGTTTACCCCTCCAACCGCGGCCCACTGTCGCATAGCCCCTGCGGTGATGAGCCTCCTCCATGCCATGCCAACGCAGACGGTCGGCATTTTCCCCCAACGCCGTGAGGCTCGACTGTAAGAAGAGCTGCCAGAATTCTGGTGGGAACGCGTCCGGCTCGTCGACGATTCTCCGCCAGAAGGCTGTCATGCCCTTTCCGAACTCCTCTCTCCCGATTTCGGTGTGGATGATGGATTGCAAATGGAAATCGTTGACCGTCAGGTATTATTTATTTTTAATATATTACAGACGTAGACTTTTTGTACCAGGTATTATATGTATGTATATTGCCCATTTAAGTTTATTGTTGTTGTTGTTGTTGTTGTTGTTGAGCTTTTCAATTTTCGCTTCGGTTTGTAGAGGGATGTCATGTTCCTTTTTCCCATGGCTTTGGCTTCTTGGGCATAACTCCCGGAAACACGAGAGTCGTAAATGGATGTGGCTGTTGTCTGTCGCGTGTCGCACGAGAAAAAAACGTTTGTATGCTTCTTGGTATCCCTGCCGTATTTTAGACACATGAGCGTAGATGGATATGGCAGTTGTACGTCGTGTGTTGAACTGGTAGTAAACGTTTTTTATATTTTGATTGTTGTGTCGATTTTCGTAGATGGATGTGGCGGTTGTCTGTCGTGTGTCGCACGGGAATTTGTTTTTGTTTTATCCCACGGTGTTGCGGTGGGGTGGTATATTCTGTTCGTGGCGGTTGTCCGGCGTGTGTGCACGGGAAAACGCTTTTTATATTTTAATTGTTTTGTCGATTTCCCGATTTGTTAAGCGGTTGACTATCGTGTGCAGCACGGGAAATCGTTTTCGTTTTATTTGGTAGTAGCGGTTGAGTGGAATATTCCATTCGTGGCATTCGTGGATTTTTCATGGCTTTGGCTTCTTGGGCACCATTGCCGGACACGAGAGCGTAGATGGATGTGGCGTTGGTCTAGCGTGTGTTGCATGGTGTTGCACGGAAAAACGCCCTATATTTTGATGTTTTCTGCTTTTTTACATGGATGGGTTGGGCTTCTTTCGCGTCACTCCTTTAGTTGTCTGTCGTGCGTTGTGGGAAAGTGGCTTGGGTACACCATATTTTAGAGTCCGTCGATTTTATTCCATGGTTTGGCTTTGCTTGCCTCATTGCGTTGCTTTGTGTGTTTTCTTGCTGGAGAGTGACCCATGCTACGATAGAGGTGCACCATGTTTTTTCTGAGCTCCTCACTTAAGGAGCGCCATACCTCACAAAAAAAAATGATTTTGGAGGAAAACAAAAGTGCTCCCGGATAAAAATTATCATGACCGAAGTATACGCTGAAACATATTTCGTTACAAACATGAAATTCCGACGAATTTGGGTTAAGGAGCTCGATCGTTCAGAAAACGATTCAGCCAAAAAGTGCTACCTCTACCGTAGCACGCGTCGAGTGTGCCTTTGATTGGGGCTCATTTATTGCGTCAGGGATCAATAATCGACAATATTTTAACGGGACTTCTTTCAAAAAAAACGGCACCCTGGTTGTCTAGCCCACGCAGCGAGTGGCGTGTTTTACAGCGTCGTTGCCAACCGACGCCAACCCAACCTATAAATATAGCATATATTTATACATAGGGAGGGGGGATAGCATGAACATTTGCTCAAGTTTTTCAGATCTGACCTGGAACCTGCCGTGCTCCTCCCGGCATGGCATGAAGCCAGCAACAACCAGTATATTAGTGGACCGCCGTCTACGGCCACGCTTGTTTGAGGGTGTGATACTTGTGCTCTCGGGTGTCAAAGGTCTCGGCCTCCAACACGCGATGACCACCACCAGTAGTCTGGGCATGACAAGCTTCAAGCGACCCAAACAGCACAACACACATCGCGAGTGGTCGTGCGTTATTATGTGCATGCCGGTATCAGTACGTTGCAGCACTGACTGCTGTATGGGCGGACAGTTGCGGCAAGGGTGCCGTGAACTGTGCGGTGTTCGATAATGATGTGGGCACTGACTGGTCTCACAGAACCCTAGGAACGGTCCGAAATATTAATACGTAAATGTGTTTACAAAACCACGACACGCATATATATTACATTGCATATACGAAGTAATGCCGTAAGCAGCGTAGATTACATGCCATCTTACTGGATACGATAGGTACGACATACACAACATGCTCGTATTAATAATTCAGATGCGTTAACACAGAGAAAACGAGAGAAACAAAGAAACAAAGAAAACACAAATGCAAATTCAAAGAAAATACAAAGAACACAAAAGAAAAAGAGATGTGCCTCCCCAGAAGAGATGTGACAAAATAAGAGTACGAAAAAAACATGAACATAATTCAACCAAGAACGAAAGTAAAGGAAAATCGAAGAACAACAAAAAAACGCCTATTATTACGAGACCGCGGCCGCAGTTTGTGGTACGAGATGCAAGCATTACGGGGGACCATCATAGTAAACAGAAGTTACGGTACTAGACACAAAAACCTACGTGGTATACATCTACCTATTATTTGTACTAGGACAGCAACAATATTTGGTTATATTTACTATGGTCCACCGTACTAGTATCATACTGTATATAATACTACAGTAGTATTAAGGGAAGTAGCCCTGTGCGCTTCACGATTTTGTAGGTTTCGAAAGCAAACCATATTCAGTATATTGTGTCTGACCTGGTTGTCTCTTGATCCGAGCGAGCGGACGGATTTGGCCAGCAGGACGGGTCACGAGCATGCAGTAGCGTCCATATATATGTCGAATATGCAAGCGTTTCGTGCCAGTGATTCAGTCTCAGTGCTCAGTTCAGAGGTTGACAGTGCTCAAGTTCACAGTTTCAGGGTTTCAGAGTTTTTCGTGCTTTCCAAAGTGATCGACATACCCCAGCTCCATCGAAGCCCACGCACGATGGTCGATCCCCTCCTATGCTATCCCTCCGAAGCCCTTCAACTCCAGGTTATTTACAAAAATATGGAAGAATGCCTCCTGCTCGCCGTGCCCCGCCCGGAGTACCAAACGTTGGTGTGTATGCATAGTTTTTGAGTGCAAGCAAGCATTCAATCGATAACTCTGCAGGCATGCACAGCAAGTGGCAGTCCCTCGTAGTACATTGGTTAGGGTATACGACTTTCAGTGTTAGGCCCGGGTTCGATTCCGGCCGGGGAGTCATGTTACGGGAGGCAACCCTGTGCGCTCCACGATTTTGTAGGTTTCGAAAGCAAGCCATATTCAAGTATATTGTGTCTGGCCTGGTTGTCTCTTGATCCGAGCGAGCGGACGGATTTGGCCAGCAGGACGGGTCACGAGCATGCAGTAGCGTTCCATGTGTCGGATATGCAAGCGTTTCGTGCCAGTGATTCAGTCGCAGTGCTCAGTTCAGAGGTTCACAGTGCTCAAGTTCACAGTTTCAGAGTTTCAGAGTTTTTCGTGCTTTCCAAAGTGATCGACATACCCCAGCTCAATCCAAACCCACGCACGTTGGTCGATCCCGTCCTATGCTATCCCTCCGAAGCCCTGCAACTCCAGGTTATTTACAAAAATATGGAAGAATGTCCCCTTCTCGCCGTGACACTAGTGTTTAAAGATTGGGTAAGCCACGGAGCATCACCTTGCAGGTCTGTCTATAATAGTAAGCATGTACTGGGGGTTACTCACTTGTTCGTGTAGAATCAAGGGTAGGAGGAAGGTAGCTTCTTTGTTCCCAGAGCAGTGATGGCATCTGACCCGGAAGGATATCATTGTCACTCCGTTCTTAAAATTACCCCGGATACGAATGCCAGTCCAATAAATACAATTACGAACTAATTACCTATAATGAGGTAATTACCGGCCTTCCAAGCCCATACTCATACACTAGCCCACCCTGATGAGCCGTATATATATATGCAGAAATATGGGAAATTCAGGGAAATCGCAATTCCACGAACTAGAACATGAGTCGAAGATGCGGCTCCTCCGAACCCACTCCCACACCTCTGAATTGCTATAGGGTATGAAGCCGGCAATTTGAAGAGTCGGGCACAAGGTGCGAAATGACAAATCACTAGCCAACGACACCATGTTGTTTTGAGATTGGGTGAGACACGGAGAGTCTCCTTGTTACAGCAGCGTCTGCCTCTCGGGCCAGTCCCGAGAGAAGGCTCAACTCATTGCTGGTTGAGTTCGATGGAGATAAGAGAGTTGCCTCCTGAAAGGCTAACCACAGCTCTCGTGCCAGAGCTCTCGAATACCCCGAGTGTCCGAAGTGGGACGCGTAGTGCGTTAGTTAAGCGTAAGCCAAGCGTATAGCAGGCAACATAAAGGTGGACATATGACGGATGGATATATCACTGAACGATAGACATGGGGTATGACTTTGATCTTTCACTTGGGGGTGTTTTTGACCAAAACTCAGGTGGTAGCCAAGTTAAGCAGACCCTAGCTTGTGGCCTGCATTGGTGTTCCATAAGCATGATGGCGTTCCGATACCGGGAACCCATCCTCAACCTCCATCGTTCAAGCGGGGAGCCTCGCACAGCTTGACCCCCGTTAAAACGATGGACTCTCCGCGTAGCACTGGCCGCGACAGTCGCTTACGCATCACAGTATTAACCTCATCGTGCACAGACCGCTGCAACACCCCCCCTGCCCGACGCATAACTATCGTCGGGTCAAAACGGGCATCCCGGTTACGGCCCGGTAACAGCGTGTGTGCCCTTCTCCTCCATCCTCGTCGTCGGCCCGGCGTTTGTATCACCCCCACTCTCCGACGTGTTGACTATCGTCGGCCCATAGCGGGCTTCCCTGCCGTCAGGTGCGCGTTGGTTCCTCGGCGCCCCCGTCGCTGCAACACCCCCCCCAGCCCGGCGCGTGTGAGCGTCGGTACCAAGCGGGCATCCCATGCCATGAACCAATATCCCCTTTCTCCTCGGCTACCCGTCGCCGCGATGCTCCCCCAGCCCGGCGCATGTGAGCGTCGGTGCTAAGCGGGCATCCCGGTTAAGATCCGGTGACAGCGAGTGTGCCTTCCTCCTCCGTCCTACGCCGTCGGCCCGAAGTTTGGTGGTGTGGCGACACAGACCTTGTACGATGGCGAGACGTGCGGTGCGTCCGTGCTGGCCCTTGTCAGTTCCTGAGACAGCCGAGCTCGATCAACCGATGCCTCGTAACTCCTAAGCGTTCCTTGTCGATTGTAGAACTCAGCCCGCGCGTCGTGAAGCTATCTGCTCGACTCTTGTTCTTGCTGCGCCCACGACGCCGTCCACGGAGAACATTCCCACCGTCGCAACCGCTGGGTGACGTTTCGATCCAACAATCACGTGTAACACAATACACAAAAATCAGAGACGGGTGCTTCTCCCCAGCAGGAACCCGAGACGGCGCTCGCCTTCGCCGACCCGTTCGACAATAGCATGACAGGTGCTTACCTTTCACCGTCGAAGTGCCACCGCCAAACCTACTTGCAACACGCACGGGAGATGCTTACCTCATCTCCCGATCGGCGGCGATTGACAAAGTGCTCACCTCACGTTTCAACCGAATACCGCCGAGGTACTCTACCCAATTGCTATTGATAGACCGACAAACTCCGAAAATCTACAGAACCCAACTCGCAATCAGGTCCAGGTACGCAGGAGAATATCAGCCAGCCCTCCAGAACTCACACCCGGACTCCAAATACTGAAGCTCTCAACAACTAGAATCCAGGTTGCCAGATTCCCAACACCCAGAAGACCCCCTGGGTCACTGTTGATAGTGTTGTACAGGGTCGCGAATTGATGCTGCCGACCCGACTGGTTCCTCGCGTCTCCGTGACGATCGGTTATTATACTGTCTTCGAGATGCTGGCTGTTTAGCTTGCCCTTCCGTCCCTGCGGACATGTAGACCCCCCCCCCCGCGACGCTGGTTCGGACAGCCGTGGTGCTTTTCAGTATCCTGGCACCCGCCCCACTGCAATGCAGGTCTGTTTATTACGCCTATCCTGGGTGTTACTCACTTTCGGGTAGAATCAAGCGTAGCAGAAACGTAGCTTCTTTATTCCGAGAGCCGTGATGGCATCTGCCCCGGAGGGGGGGTCTCATTGCCCTTCCGTAGATACAATTTCCCCGAATACGATCGCCAGTCCAAGAAATACGAAAACGGACCAAGTACCTACTGCATATTGAGGTAACTACCGGCCTTCCAAGCCCATACCATTACGATAGACAGGTTCTTCGTACGTAGTCGGTCTGGTACCCGCATATTCTTCTCCCTCTTTCGCTAAATTAATTAACTATCCCTCTTTCGGGGTAGATGAACTTAAAATTGGTTTCCCAAAAATACAATTTGGAGTGTGGTGTCGGAAAGTATTTTTTGGAGACCCCTGCGTACTCGTATATATTTATATATATAATGTAGTCAGTAACCATTGAGCCGACATCAATCACCACAATTTATCGAACAATGCAAATAGGCAAAAACAGGATGGCGTATTATGCCTGGCACCATCTCAGGGGTCAGATAGGGGCGAGACAACAATTATTGTTGGGTTTTCCTACCAGGTATACTCAAAACGTACAGATGTATACGATACAAGAAAAGTTTGTTGTATGTACCATGGAGACGGTTCTAGTCAATTGGTTCCACAACACGTAAAAGTGTGGGACAATTGATAATTGATCGTTCATCTCATGTTATCATGTAGGATACAGTATGTTCCTGCACAAACCCGCCAACCCGCCCCCCCCATAGTAGACACCCCCCCCCTATAAATATAGGGTATGATTTACAGGTTGGGTTGGCGTCGGTTGGCAAAGACGCTGTATTTCTCTACTCTCTCAAACGAATTAGTATGAGGCAGTATAAGCAGGAACATCAACAATTTTAGAACTCAACGGGAAGGGAATCTGGAGGAATAAGAGAGAGATTTACATAGCGTCCTTGTTGCCAACCCTTCGAAGCGAGCCGCCAACCCATCAAGAGCGGCGGATACCTCCCATGTAAAGTCTATACCCTATTATTTTATGAGGGGGGGGTGTCGTATCTATGGGGGGCGGGTTGGGCGGAGGTTTGTGGGCAGGAAACGATACTGTATCCTATGCTGATAACATGATATGAAAACGAATCAATTATCAAATTGTCCCACTATGCTTTACGTTGTTGTTGGAACCAAAATTGACTAGACCGTGCTCCATGGGTAACATAGAACATAATACAAACACATTTTCTACAATACTTTTCCTGGTATCGGTAATACCATCTGTACGTTTTGAGTATACCTGGGTAGGAAAACCCCAACAATATCTCTTGTCTCGGGCCCCTATCTGACACCTGAGAAGGAAATGGTGCCCTCAGGCATAATACGCCAATGGATCAAAAGAACAACACAACAGACAAGGAACTGATGCATATGTCACTGTTTTTTTGCCTATCTTGCATTGGTTCGATAGATTGGTGTGGTCGATATGATGGTCGTCTCAATGGATTTACGTTTGACCTAACATTATATTATATAAATAGATGTTTACGAGTATCAGGGTGTGCAATGAGGTCTCCGAAAGAGATAAAAGATACTTTTCCCGAAGCACCGCACACACTCCCATTATTGTATTTTTTTTTGGGGAAAAAGTGTGCTCAATTTTTAAGGTCTAAGATGTACTGCTACTCCCGTAAAGAGGTAGATTCGGATAGTTAATTTAAGTTTAGACGAAAGGGCAGAGGGAGAAGAAATATTTTTTGTGCGGGAGGTACCAGACCCGACTACGTAACGAAGAACCTCGGTTCTGTCTAATCGTTACAATGTACTAGGGGTACCCTTGGAAGGCCGGTAGTTACCTCAATATGCAGTAGGTACTTGGTCCGTTTTCGTATTTCTTGGACTGGCGATCGTATTCGGGGAAATTGTATCTACGGAAGGGCAATGAGACCCCCCCTCCGGGGCAGATGCCATCACGGCTCTCGGAATAAAGAAGCTACGTTTCTGCTACGCTTGATTCTACCCGAAAGTGAGTAACACCCAGGATAGGCGTAATAAACAGACCTGCATTGCAGTGGGGCGGGTGCCAGGATACTGAAAAGCACCACGGCTGTCCGAACCAGCGTCGCGGGGGGGGGGGTCTACATGTCCGCAGGGACGGAAGGGCAAGCTAAACAGCCAGCATCTCGAAGACAGTATAATAACCGATCGTCACGGAGACGCGAGGAACCAGTCGGGTCGGCAGCATCAATTCGCGACCCTGTACAACACTATCAACAGTGACCCAGGGGGTCTTCTGGGTGTTGGGAATCTGGCAACCTGGATTCTAGTTGTTGAGAGCTTCAGTATTTGGAGTCCGGGTGTGAGTTCCGGAGGGTTGGCTGATATTCCCCTGCGTACCTGGACCTGATTGCGAGTTGGGTTCTGTAGATTTTCGGAGTTTGTCGGTCTATCAATAGCAATTGGGTAGAGTACCTCGGCGGTATTCGGTTGAAACGTGAGGTGAGCACTTTGTCAATCGCCGCCGATCGGGAGATGAGGTAAGCATCTCCCGTGCGTGTTGCAAGTAGGTTTGGCGGTGACACTTCGACGGTGAAAGGTAGACACCTGTGATGCCATTGTCGAACGTGTCGGCGAAGGTGAGCGCCGTCTCGGGTTCCTGCTGGGGAGAAGCACCCGTCTCTATTTTTTGTGTTTTGTTTTACACGTGAGTGTTGGATCGAAACGTCACCCAGCGGTTGCGACGATGGGAATGTTCTCCGCGGACGGCGTCGTGGGCGCAGCAAGAACACGAGTCGAGCAGATAGCTTCACGACGCGCGGGCTGAGTTCTACAATCGACAAGGAACGCTTAGGAGTTACGAGGCATCGGTTGATCGAGCTCGGCTGTCTCAGGAACGGACAAGGGCCAGCACGGACGCACCGCACGTCTCGCCATCGTACAAGGTCTGCGTCGCCACACCACCAAACTTCGGGCCGACGGCGTAGGACGGAGGAGGAAGGCACACTCGCTGTCACCGGATCTTAACCGGGATGCCCGCTTGGCACCGACGCTCACATGCGCCGGGCTGGGGGAGCATCGCAGCGACGGGTAGCCGAGGAGAAAGGGGATATTGGTTCATGGCATGGGATGCCCGCTTGGTACCGACGCTCACACGCGCCGGGCTGGGGGGGTGTTGCAGCGACGGGGGCGCCGAGGAACCAACGCGTACCTAACGGCAGGGAAGTCCGCTATGGGCCGACGATAGTCAACACGTCGGAGAGTGGGGGTGATACAAACGCCGGGCCGACGACGAGGATGGAGGAGAAGGGCACACACGCTGTTACCGGGCCGTAACCGGGATGCCCGTTTTGACCCGACGATAGTTATGCGTCGGGCAGGGGGGGTGTTGCAGCGGTCTGTGCACAATGAGGTTAATACTGTAATGCGTAAGCGACTGTCGTGGCCAGTGCTACGCGGAGGGTCCATCGTTTTAACGGGGGTCAAGCTGTGCGAGGCTCCCCGCTTGAACGATGGAGGTTGAGGATGGGTTCCCGGTATCGGAACGCCATCATGCTTATGGAACACCAATGCAGGCCACAAGCTAGGGTCTGCTTAACTTGGCTACCACCTGAGTTTTGGTCAAAAACACCCCCAAGTGAAAGATCAAAGTCATACCCCATGTCTATCGTTCAGTGATATATCCATCCGTCATATGTCCACCTTTATGTTGCCTGCTATACGCTTGGCTTACGCTTAACTAACGCACTACGCGTCCCACTTCGGACACTCGGGGTATTCGAGAGCTCTGGCACGAGAGCTGTGGTTAGCCTTTCAGGAGGCAACTCTCTTATCTCCATCGAACTCAACCAGCAATGAGTTGAGCCTTCTCTCGGGACTGGCCCGAGAGGCGGACGCTGCTGTAACAAGGAGACTCTCCGTGTCTCACCCAATCTCAAAACAACATGGTGTCGTTGGCTAGTGATTTGTCATTTCGCACCTTGTGCCCGACTCTTCAAATTGCCGGCTTCATACCCTATAGCAATTCAGAGGTGTGGGAGTGGGTTCGGAGGAGCCGCATCTTCGACTCATGTTCTAGTTCGTGGAATTGCGATTTCCCTGAATTTCCCATATTTCTGCATATATATATACGGCTCATCAGGGTGGGCTAGTGTATGAGTATGGGCTTGGAAGGCCGGTAATTACCTCATTATAGGTAATTAGTTCGTAATTGTATTTCTTGGACTGGCATTCGTATCCGGGGTAATTTTAAGAACGGAGTGACAATGATATCCTTCCGGGTCAGATGCCATCACTGCTCTGGGAACAAAGAAGCTACCTTCCTCCTACCCTTGATTCTACACGAACAAGTGAGTAACCCCCAGTACATGCTTACTATTATAGACAGACCTGCAAGGTGATGCTCCGTGGCTTACCCAATCTTTAAACACTAGTGTCACGGCGAGAAGGGGACATTCTTCCATATTTTTGTAAATAACCTGGAGTTGCAGGGCTTCGGAGGGATAGCATAGGACGGGATCGACCAACGTGCGTGGGTTTGGATTGAGCTGGGGTATGTCGATCACTTTGGAAAGCACGAAAAAATCTGAAACTCTGAAACTGTGAACTTGAGCACTGTGAACCTCTGAACTGAGCACTGCGACTGAATCACTGGCACGAAACGCTTGCATATCCGACACATGGAACGCTACTGCATGCTCGTGACCCGTCCTGCTGGCCAAATCCGTCCGCTCGCTCGGATCAAGAGACAACCAGGCCAGACACAATATACTTGAATATGGCTTGCTTTCGAAACCTACAAAATCGTGGAGCGCACAGGGTTGCCTCCCGTAACATGACTCCCCGGCCGGAATCGAACCCGGGCCTAACACTGAAAGTCGTATACCCTAACCAATGTACTACGAGGGACTGCCACTTGCTGTGCATGCCTGCAGAGTTATCGATTGAATGCTTGCTTGCACTCAAAAACTATGCATACACACCAACGTTTGGTACTCCGGGCGGGGCACGGCGAGCAGGAGGCATTCTTCCATATTTTTGTAAATAACCTGGAGTTGAAGGGCTTCGGAGGGATAGCATAGGAGGGGATCGACCATCGTGCGTGGGCTTCGATGGAGCTGGGGTATGTCGATCACTTTGGAAAGCACGAAAAACTCTGAAACCCTGAAACTGTGAACTTGAGCACTGTCAACCTCTGAACTGAGCACTGAGACTGAATCACTGGCACGAAACGCTTGCATATTCGACATATATATGGACGCTACTGCATGCTCGTGACCCGTCCTGCTGGCCAAATCCGTCCGCTCGCTCGGATCAAGAGACAACCAGGTCAGACACAATATACTGAATATGGTTTGCTTTCGAAACCTACAAAATCGTGAAGCGCACAGGGCTACTTCCCTTAATACTACCGTAGTATTATATACAGTATGATACTAGTACGGTGGACCATAGTAAATATAACCAAATATTGTTGCTGTCCTAGTACAAATAATAGGTAGATGTATACCACGTAGGTTTTTGTGTCTAGTACCGTAACTTCTGTTTACTATGATGGTCCCCCGTAATGCTCGCATCTCGNCAAAACGAATAGTAAAAGAAAAAATGGGGCCCCCCCCCCCCCCCCTTCCCCCGTCTGGGTTTCGAAAATAGAGATGTTGGGAGTTGAGTCGACAAGTGTTCCCGGATTCCCCGTTCGTAAGCACGGCGGTCTATTAGAAGTTAGAATATGCACAAGAATGCCTGTTTGTAGTTAGTCCGATGTCGATAGATCTACTATGATCCACGGCAAGATTGTCGGTAGGACAAACAATCATTGTAGAGTACAGTCTACTCGTAGTATATCGTATCATATATATATATATATGATACTGGAACGCGGGGTACCGATAAATGATCGTATCTCAGGGTCACGTATATAGCATAAGTCATGCCGGACGTTTCAGAGTGATCGCACCAGGTGATCGCCTTGCGCGCCGCATTTCAAACCATCTCTTTCTCTCCTGTTCTATTGAACAACGCGAGTGAACCTCACGGTAACTACTGTAGGTGCTATCAGCCATCTGTGTGTTCCTCCACGAGAGATCTCCGACATCACCATGTTCCATCACGGCCTTCCGTGCATCACATAACGCCACTCGGCGCTGCTGCTGTGACTTTTATACTGGTTGTTTTCATAGAGCACG
This sequence comes from Saccharina japonica, assembly GCA_008828725.1. Lineage (NCBI taxonomy): Eukaryota > Phaeophyceae > Laminariales > Laminariaceae > Saccharina > Saccharina japonica. Next base: position 77,414 of record MEHQ01002536.1, read on the forward strand.
ATGAGCACCGCTGAGAGCATGCATACATTTTGAGAATGAGGAGGAAGATAATGAGAAGGCGGACGGTAGTGTACTGGGCGAGGTCGCACGGCCTTACTATATACCGATATATGTATAATACGCTATAACCAGAACCGGTCTACGTATATAGCCGCTCCGTTGTACGTCGAAGAGGCAGTAGAGTCAGTTGGGTTGATTATGGGGCTCATCGAGCTGTCCTCAGTACATGATACGATCGTGCGATCTTACACGGTCGTGAGATGCTGTTGTGCTACTGTATAGACATGTGGAAATGTGCAACGCCGTACGGTACAACAACATTGATATCGGCCTTAACACGGCTGTACCAGCCTTTACATATATCGAGGAACGAGGAACGGCATGTAGCTGTTAGTGCTATATTGGTAGCAATACTCTCGTAGTAGTCGTTGTATGAATAGTCGTTGTTGCCAGTAATACTCGCGGTGTTCTTCATACGATGTAGATGTAGAACCTTGGCCACAGCAGTAGGAGTTGTTGTTGCAGCTAGCAGCAGCTCTCCGAAATAGCCATGCATGTGGCCCGTCTGTACTCGTAGAAGGAAGTGCTGTTCTTGTTGTTTTTATTTTTTATCAGCAACAGCTATGAATACCTCCACATATATATGCGATGGCGACGACGATCGCTCCTTCCAGATCAGTCGAGTAGTAGCCGAGCTCACACCCCTCGATGTTTTTGGGGCGAAGTCGAGCTCGAAACGTACATGTCGTGACTGCCCGCAGCTGTTTGTGCTTACGTAATCGAGGCGCCTAACCTACTGAATATATGTCGTGTGTAGCTGGTGAATGAAGGACCACTCCAACGACGGCTGTGCTGGTTATCGCCGGCCTCGAAGGGGTGAAGAGAGAGGTAAACAGGAGCGGTGTGCGATGTACGGATATCGATCGCATGTCAACATAAACAAAACTTGAACACAGAAGTACCCTTGGGTGTTCTGACTATGCGGTGTAAACCCTGAGCAAATAACTCTCGGTTCAGCCACGCTATTCTATTGGGGTTACCAGGAACAATGACACCGTCCGTATGAAACCGTCAACAACCCATCAAAATCTTCGAAACGTATTGGTATACACTTTAATTCCGCTGCTCCACGCTACGAACCACTGTATATAGTCAGATGACTCTGACTATGTCCCAGCCAACAAACCGATAGATCGGACAGGCTACTGACTTCTACACCAGAACGGGTGTGCAGCAATGAATACTCTACCCGTGGTAGCCTCCATCTGTGACCCCTTTGCACCGAGATGAAACTTGGACCGCACGCGGGGTTACGTGCGGATCACCCTGGTCACTGTGCGCTAAACATACGTCAGTCGTTTAATATGTTCGTCCCGTCAAAATGCTTAAATCCCAAACCCCCTATGCCGCTCGGCCTGGCCTGCCACAGGTTTATCCTAGCGGCAAAACATGCTGTCCACGCCACGAAGAGCAGCAAACGCGTCGACCGTTACCACCGTTACGGCCCAGAGCCAAGACAATACATGTGTGTCGTCCAGCTCTTCCTCTACGGCCGGGAACCCCGAGGATAGTCCGGTAGGTCTTGCAACCTTCTTTTCTTGTGCAGACAACAGCTTTCTCACCGGGGTGCAAGCTTCGTACTTCAGCCAAATAGCTTCGCTCGTGTGGACGTGAGTTGACAGCATTATTCGTAGGGCGGAACGGGGCGGGAGAGGACCTGGATACCTACTCCATATTGAGACGAACTGATATTTCCTTAACTCCTCATTGCATCGTCATTTCGATAACTAAATTTCACAGGCGGTCGGGGATAGGGTTAGGGATGGCGTTTCAAAAATTAAAACGAGAGGGTTTCAACCATTTGGTTGGTCAAAGCTGGGTCAAAGTCTGTACAGCGAAACCGGTCAAAAGGGGGGCATACCCCCGTCTTTTCAGCCAAACGGGGTGGGGTGTGGGGAAAACGAGTCCGAGGAAGGTACCCGAGCGAGATCCGACCGCCTCAAACCCAATTATGACGAGCCGGCAAGCGCCCGCAGCCCATGCAAAGCACACGCGTACCCTATGTTCAGTTTTCGATCGCGTTTGTCCTTGGGGCTGATACGAAGCACCGTGGTGCAAAAGGGTGCACAATGATCACCCTGTCTGACTACAACGCAGGTATTACTGTAGGTTAACCATTTACCAGTTTCCCAACACACCACAGCCTTTACACAACTAGCATCGTCGGCAAGACGTGGGTTGTAGAGGCCGTGATTTTCATGTCCACCGCCCGCCAGAACAAATGGAAAACAAGGGGGAATCTCCCGATGCCAATCTGACAAATACGCTCCCTGGGTCCCCAGAAAGTAGACACGTTCGACCCCATATTATTTGGCTCTATAACCCAAACTCGTCGGAATGCCATTCTTGTGCTGCACTTTCTTTCGTTTTATACTTGAAGCCACGAGATTTTTCATCGGGTAGCAAAATTATTTTCGTCTAGAAACAGTTTTTTTCGGGTGAGGTAAGGAGCTCTTCCAGTGACCACCCTCCGAAAAAACAGCATAGTGTGCACCTCTAGCGTGGCATGCGTCCGTGTGCGTGTTCAAACACTGCCCGCTGTCCCAGTGGGGACGGGGATGATACTATAAGGCGTGGTTAGGGTGGACGATAGGTTAACATCTTCTGCTGCTGCCCTGCACGTACAAGCACCACATATTATACAGTGGTGCTTAGACACACGAAGTTGTCCGGCGGTAGTGACGATGGCGCCCTACGTGTTGCGGGCCTTCACGCCTCCATACCACTACGTACGACAGCTCTATAGGCAGTAGTGGCGATCGCCTGATAGTGAATATTCCTAAGATTGAGTGGCTAAAGGATACATTGTAAGCGCCTCAATCAACCTAGAGAGTATTTCCAAGCCACAGCATCCAACCCGGGCGAATCAACCTAGAGTATTTCCAAGCACAGCATCCCAGCACTGATCGCTGGCACAGGGTTAGGGTTAGGGTTCAGGTCGAAATATCTGCTTTAGGCGCCGATCAATAAAACCTCCATAAATATTCACTATCTGCAGGTGTCGATGCCTCCTACAGGACAGCTACTCTCGTACGCATTGTGCATACCATGTAAGCTATATATAATGAAGAACGAACAGTAGATATTGTACACGAAGCACAGTAGTGGTACTACTGCAGTATTGTATTCATGAGCTTCGGCCATCCATCGAGCACAAGAGACCAGAACACAGCTGCTGCAGGAGCATGGATCCCATCACTGCCCAGGGCAACAAAGGAGAGAGGGGTTTAGATCGAGGCTGGGGTTAGCCAAGGCGATTCCACAAAACAAAGGGTGTGCCTATTCTGCATGGGATGTGGGGGTCTTGCCAGCGCCCGTGGATGCCGTCTTGGATTCCTCGCTTGTAGGTATCGGGCGGACGATCCCAGAAAACGTCGGTTTCCGGAAAAATGTTTCTCGTTGACGGGCGCCCAAAAAAAAAAGAAAACGACACCACACACCTAGGAAGGTCAGAATGAAAAACAAACCGGATCGCTGTGATCACAGGACGAAATGAGCAAAAACCATTTTTTTTCGTTTTTTGTTCCCTTTGTTTAACTTGGTTTTAGAGACCCCCCCTATTTTTTTTTCGCTGGTCGGGGGGGGGGGGGGAGGGGGGGGGTAATTAAAAAAAAACTTGACTTACTGTTTTCTGGGATCACAACGGTCCGGTTTCTTCCCTCCAATATAGGGGGGGGGGGGGGGGGTGTCGATAACTTTGTTTTTTGTGCGCCCTCTGAAAAAGCTGGTCGTCAATTTTTCGTCGTCCCGGAAATGGTTGAGTCGAACGCGAGGGGGAAAGGTGGAGTGGGGCAGTGAATGAAAGCCCCACTGTCCACGGCTCCGTAACAAGTGCTCGTTGTCGTTTACAATATAACTCCTCACCGCGTCTACTCGCACATCCTCGCCGCGCACACGATTCGTGAACCTTTTTGGAGACTTCGACGCCCCCCGCAATAACCCCTCCAAAGTTGATGGCGACTCGGCGCTGCAGATTTCCGGCCATATGATAGCTTGCGCATGACGCATGCTACGATAGAGGTATACGGTATACCTTTTTTTGGCTGAATCGTTTTCTGGATGATGGGGCTCCTTAACCCAAAATCGTCGGAATTTGGTTCTTGTGTTGCAGTATTTTTCATTTTTCACTGCGGCCATGGGATTGCTTATCGGGTAGCAATTTTATTTCCCTCCAAAATATGTTTTTGGGTGAGGTATAGAGCTCCTCAAGTGACCACCCTGTTGAGGCAAAAACATGGTGGTGCACCTTTACCGTACCATGCGTCTAGCGTGTGGTGTTTTTCCTGAGAGAACGCCAGGCGGTGTGTGCATCTTCCATAGAGCTGAAGCCACCGCCGACGCCATCCCACAGAAGGATCACGCCCGCAGCTGGGGTTTCGGTGAGCGAATAATTCGACCCGTGGTGGGCGGTAACGCATCTAGGGATAGTTAAGATTTCGATGCCATCTAACACCCGCTTATCGGGGGGGAAAAAACGAGATCTTCAAGGCTGGTTCGAACTTGAGAGTGCCGGGGGTTTTGAGCTTGCCGCTGAACAAGTGGCCAAAGCGGAGCCTCTTACCTCATTCTGGGCCGCGAAATACCCGTTGAAGAACACTGCGTCACATTTTTTGGTAGCTGAAAGTCGGACGCACCGCAAGATTTGAAATAATAATCGAGATTCGTCAAAAACGAGCGCACACATCGCCCATAAACCATGCCTGCACCACGTTCGCCCTGCTTGAAGCGAAGGTACGCATCCCCGATACGAAGTTTGACTTGATACCAAGCTCTCCATGGCCGGTTCAAAGCTCAGCTTTCACACGATCGGCTTCGTAAAAAGGACCGGCACGATATTTCTACGTACCAACTGCTGACGCCTCGTCACGGCCCGTAACCATGGCAGCATCAACCCTGTCTGCATATCTCTGCTGCAGCAGACCGCCGCTCGTTCGCACGAATATCCTGTTTTTGAATTTGCGGGCGCGTTCGGTATCCTCCAGGATTGAATTTCCAAGATGCCACATGAGTACCTCCCTTACAAGGATAGGTATATCGGTATCTTCCAACCGTCCTTGCCAGCCTCACAAAGTGAGTCACTCGGCGGGGAACGGATCTGCGGGTGAGGTTAAGGTGCCGCTTGTAGTTCCGACCCAAAGACTGGTGTCATATCGCCGTTGAGGAATAGGTCTGGTTCGTCGAATGCGTCGAGCCGATTGATGTACAGGGATCAATCCTCAATATCGTGGCCATCGAACTCATCCACATCAATTTGTGTGGCCGAACGCGGGAAGCGTATCCACATTCATCAGGGACGCCGTGCGGATCCCGTTGATATTACGTTGCCAAACTTCTCTCCCATAAGATATCCCCGACCCGTACTCCGCCCCAACAATCGGACCCCTCGCCAGCAACTGCGGGCACGAAATGTCTGTCTACTCTCTGTAACTGTAACTCCGTGATACTCCATATTTAATCCATAACTAGTGGTGTCGGGCTGTTTGGCTAACCTAAGCTATCGAACACCTTCCCTGGCACCGACCAACTAACAGGCCTGGACAACAATCACGAACAAATAGGGGAAATGTTTTATCCCTATTAGTGACAGGAAGTCGCGATTTTTCACTCAACTCTTTCTGCGAACAGCCTTCGTGAGAATGTCCGAATGCTACACTAGTTCCGTTTTTGTTGTGCTGAAAAGGGCGGCGCAATAGCGCAGTGAAGTTGGCAGGGCAAGGGTATGCGTGAAATCTCGTCTGAACGATATCTCCGCCAGTGATAAATGTTAGGGCACATCTCTACACATATTTTAACACTCTCCCTGGAGTACAGCAGCATTGCTCGATATCTGCACGAAGGCGGCGTAGCCTTGTGTCCCCTATGTTGGCTGTCAGGGTAATTTCGGCCATTATTGCCTGCTGTTCGGGGCATCCTACAAGCCCTACGAATACGAACAGGAGAGTTTCCAGATAGAGAAAGAGGCCTGGCGAGCTTGGTGTTAACAAAAACGCTACGAGTATCAACGCCGCTATCGTGATGAATCCGAAAATCTCACAGGTAAACCAATCGTCACCACGCACCTGGTACGTGATTACGGGCGTTTTGGTGGTATTTCTCTAGTAGTACGGCTGTGGGCAGACAAAGGTGCTTTGTTCAGCAATTAATTCAACGATGATGGCAGATCCGCAGTTGTGATTTTGGCGATTGATTGCATAAACCGCCTAAACGTACGTACCAGGTGAAGCGCGTGGTCGGATGACCAAAATCTAGAACTGTTGTTAACCCTGGGCTATATCCCTGGGGGTTGATTTTCTACACCAGGGCCCAGTGGTGCTTTTGTTGCGGGTGATCCGGAAATAAATCTCGAGCTGGTTAATGTTACGTCGACGGCTGATGCTATTCATATTTTCACATTACCGTAGTACTGCATGATGTACGGCGGATGGACTCAGGTGCTCTGACGAAGAAGAGATCGGCTTCCTCAGCAGCAGCGATAACACAACTGCGGGCGGGTCGGCGTCGTTCACAATCGGCCTCACGGGAGTGCAAACTTGGATAAGAGATGATGTCTTGCCGTTCTTGGGAAACATGTACCTCGGAGGATACAACATCGACTACGCAGAAGAGGAAGGCACATCGTTCTCGTGGAAGGGCCCATTCGGGTGAGTTTAGCGTCGGTCGGTGGGCATATCTAGCTCAGACGTGTGACGACGTGACCTTAAGGCTTCGTGTAGTTCAACGCCTCTCCGGTCCTGCCAGCTGCCGCCCCCCTTGCCCCGCCGGGCCTTTTGGGAGCGCGAGAAAAGGGCCACAGTGGTAGTGTAACAAGGAGTTGAAGACGAAACGCGTTATGTGTTGCCTACCTATAATAGCGTGTGGAAATACAGAAAGCATGGGCGCATACATGATGATGAATAGTAGAATGTACGTAGTATACCAGAGTGTGTGCAGTGTGAGTATGTGGACATGGATCGTGGAATCGCAGATAAGTGCCGGGCGTTCGGCTTCAATTCGGCATGTTTGGGCTGCACGACCAGCACAACCTCGAATCCCAGCGATGCAGCCATACATGCCAGTTTAGAGTCGACTGCGCTTTGTGTCACACAGCCACTGCTCGTGGCATCACCCCAACCATACACCATAGATACACGACCACAGCCTCCTTCTCCTCCATGCTGGTATGTCTCACATTTGTCTTTCAACGGGGTTGATGCTGCTCGTTGGCTGCTTGTTTCGAAGGATTTTCGACGCTGACGACGAGGTGCTCCCGGGTAGTTCGGCTTCCTATTGCGCCGGGGGCACGCTGGCCACGGGCGTGACCGTGTGGGCCTCTCAAGCCTTCGTCTACGGAGTCATGCTAGAATGTGCGGCAGTCGCCGATTCATGTTCACCGGAGAAGCATCCTATGAGCCTCTTCGAAGGTGCGTCGTCGGGGATGTATCGCCCTCAAGAGGGTCATACTACGGTAGCGGGCGAACCGACGTTCCTTCCTGACACCCAAAAACGACTTTAAAATGAACATTGTGTGCCTCAACCCGAAGAACAGCGCAGAAAAAGCACGCACGAAAGCTATTCGCACGTACATACAGGTAAAAGAAGGATGGGGTTTTCCAATGTTTCATTTTTTATATTAATAGGTGATGAGCCCCGTCAGTCAGAAAACGTTGGGTCGACGAGCGTACCCCCTCTACCGCACTGCAGAGGCATCTACCGCACTGTAGAGGTATCTACCGCACTGTAGAGGAATGTACCGCACTCTAGAAGCATATTCCGCACTTTAACGGAATATACCGCACTGTAGAGGTATCCACCGCACTCTAGAAGCATCTACCGCATTATTTGTAGAGGAATCTACCGCACTGCAGAGGCATCTATTGCACTGTAGAGGTATCTACAGCACTGTAGAAGCATCTACCGCACTGTAGAGGCATGGTTATGTGATGTGCTCCGCTGCAGAGCGACAAACCCACGGGGAAATGAGGCACACCGCGTAAACCAATGGCGACGTGACTCCATCAACTATTTGTAAGGTGCAGACAGCCGCCAGCGCCACTCCATAGCAGGCTTTGCACACGCTAGCCTTTGACGTCGCGGTCCCCCGTTTCAACGGTATACCTTCGTCGGCGATGCTCGGTATCGGGCCCCTTTCTTCATTCAAACAGCTCAATGTGTGGATAGGTGGTGTCGGTCTTGTATTGAGAGCATGGCCCCAACACCCGGCCGTTGGTTTTTCGTCGACCCAGAGTGTTGCCCAGCCCGTTATCTGATTGGTGCTCCTGGCTCGCTATGCATCGCTCCCATGACGCTCAAAACGACCGCTGTTTCGTGTGCGGGATGCATACCTTTTCTTTATCGGGCCCAAACACAGGCGGTTCAAGCTCTGCTTCCAACACAGACGCATCAAGAGAATCTTCCTCGAGCCTAGTGATCACCCTTTTCGCTGCGGTGGGGGCGGGTCTGCTCCTGATCGCAATAGCCGTCGGTGTGACGTGCTGCACCTGCCGCCGCAGACAAAGAGAGGCCCGTGGTCCCGACGAGAAGGGCAAAATCCCTAGGCCTGCTGTTACGGGAACTTCGGTTGCAGGAGGGCAAGGCGACGCCAGCGCAAACGACCAAACAACCAAAAATGCAAGCTATGCGGACGAAGGTAACGCTCTCTCCCTCCCTCCCATGATCGTTAGCAGTAATTACCAAGCATAATTAAATTTACCACCAATCTATACGACGGATATATTGACGGATAAATTAGCGTTCGGTGCCCCCGAGCTTAGGCCCTCCCTCTCGTTTGAACCCTCCGCCCTCGAAATCTCCGTTCCATGCTTCGCGTTTTAGCAGGTGTACCCCCCCTTCCGAGCAGCCCGCCGCCTCCGTATGTTGAGACTCCAACGTATGCCGAAGCGCCGCCTCCAGAATATTGTTGAGCATCGATCGGTGTTTCGGATTGCTTTGTGCTGTCCTGTGCTGCGCTGGGCTGCGCTGGGCTGCGGTGGGCTGGGCTTCGCTGCGCTGCGCTGCGCTGCGCTGGGCTGGGCTGTGGTGTGTTGTACTGTGCTGTGAGGCTACGCTATGCGGAACATTAGCTGGCGTGACGGAGGGCGAAGGGGGGTGCCCTGCTTGGCTATGGTCTACCTAGTATATTGACGCGCTTACACACCCGCGTGAACGTTGCATCACCTATGTCGCATGACAAGTCGGCGCCCTCAACGCGTGCAGCTCTTCCATAGCATCGTGTGCTATCCGTTTCGTGGTTTACAAATCACGGAGAAACCGTACGTTGTGTTTTGAACTGGCCGGCATACCGACCGGTGGATGCGCTGATTCATCGCGTTGCCCCCCGCCTAATTTTTGTATATATTAATATGGATGTCAGAGCTACATGCCACGGTATTAGGGGGGTGTGCTCATGTCGTGCGTGGCCGTAGTCGTATTACCATAGACCCTCGCACCCCTACATCCCTACAATGCCGGGACGGAGCCCGATCGGTTTTCACCAACCAGGCAGATTACTACTTGCACCAAGCGCGAAGCGCTGTGGGGCGTTCGGCGAGTCGCGTGAAGGGTGAGCTGCATCCTACTAAGAACCGCTTGTGAGGCGGGCTTGCATATGGACAACAGCCTCAAATGAATTTGTTTGGTTTCTGGGGGGGGGTGTTGGGGCCTGAAAACGTCCGATCAACGGGGGCGCTCTCCACTTAAGAGTCTACCGAATTTGTCTTTTTCCAGTTACAATATTCGGTATGCCCCTAGCCTGTGCGTTAGGTAGGTCATCGGGTCGAGCATACTTTGTTTCTCAATGTCGGTTATCACTACTACGGTCGATTGTTGGATGCGGGGTGAAGAGCTTCTTAGGTTTGATGCCCGAGAACAAATACCGCAAACGACACGCGCAAGATAGCACAACGCTTTCGGGGGGTTTTTCCGGGCTGGTTTTCTCGAGGACGCGGGCGAGAGTTACAAACGCTGAGCGATGCGTCCCTGAAAAAATAAAATGCCACGAGATATTCCAAAGCCACTATTTTTGGTTGTGTGGGCTCCCGTTGATTCGGAGAAAATCGACCCGAATCATAATTGTAGGAAATGTGTACCCCCTCTTTCTCCTTCCTTAACGTGGCTGATAGCTGCAACAACCTTGTCCGGACCACTGCAAGGATACGCGCATGTAGATACCCGGCATCATGAAGGAAGAATGCCTGTATATTGTTCGGGTTTTGTCTCGCTTTTGTTTTTTGTATCGAGCGAGTCCTTCGCGTGTGAAATCCGGGTTGCAACAGGCTCGTCTATCATAGCCAAGCTCGAAACATCGACAGTCGTAAAGTAAACAAAAGTAAAATTGTGTACGGTATGTATGTGGTCTGGTGGGCATGTCATCGTCGGGGAGAGAGATCGCCGTTTTGGCGGACGAAAACCAATCTCTGTTGCAAGATGTCGAGGCTGCCAACTCCGCTGCGCGGGCCTATTCACGCATCGTATCGCTCGGGTAGGGTGTATTCAGATATTTCGCGCGCCTGAGTGCCGCCGGCGGGGGCAGTACTACTGTCATAACTGGGGGGGTGTCGTCTTGGCATGTATGTCTGGCGCTCTGGTCCAAGGTGACGTGAGGCGCACGCCGGGCGCTGTTCACCATGTTGGGCTGATCATATGATGGGCACGTTTGTAAGTCCGGCCTCCTGTTCACGAGTGGTCCGCCCTTGCCGGGAGCAACGCTACACCGACACCGACGTGTTGCGTGCGGATGGTTTCTGCCACAGCTAGTTCAGACGGCTGCTACGATAGAGGTTGCACTTTTGGGCTGAAAACGTTTCTGAATTAGAAGGGCGCCTTAACCCAAAGCCGTCGGAGTTCCATCGCCAGGCCATGCTGTTGATCATCGGGTAGCACTTTTTGTTCCTCCCATACTGTATCAGGTTTTGGGTGAGGTATAGAGCTTCCCAATCGACCACCCTTATAAGGCAAAAACATAAAAAAAACATGGTGCACCTCTACCTTAAGCTAGCTTGGGTCTTCGACGCAGGCCCATTACCTCCCACAATGTATATTGTTGTTGTTGTTGTTGTCTTCACATTAAACCCGTTCTTTCTACTCAACCACATCAGTACACCCAGTGCCTGTCCTGATTCCCAATCCTAGAGAGATACAAATTCTGTGGTCACAGACTGTGAAACAGAGAAAAACCAAAACAAAATAAACGCAAATTAATGGGTAAAGCAAGTGAGATGCGTAACGTACCGGGTACGAGAACACAGCGACACGAGCCGAACCAAAAAATAAGACCAAAAAAGACAAATAAAAAACAAGTTCTGAAATGAAACAGAATACAAATGACGCAGGGAGACTATAAATATGAAAAACAACAGCTGTGGGATCGAGTATTTCGTCGAGCTCATATACATCGAAGTATATATACTCCGTATGCGGTTGACTTTTTGGGTGGATTGCTGTAGTTATGCAGGTCGTCCATTCAGAGCTCTCGCCACGGCGGCGTCGCGCTATTGTCCAGCCCTAAGTGTTGGTCCGTAACTGAAACATTAGGAGCAGTGGATGACTAAGCTCTACAATGTTCGACAAGTGGTTTTGTTCTACTTGTTTTGTGTGTTTTCCCACTTGGACCCCCAATGTTTTTCTCGACCGTGATCCAGGAGCACAGGTAAGGAACGTTTGTTTCCTGTCGGCCGCCCCGTGGTTACGACGCCCTGGTCTTGTGTATAGTGCACCAGACCCTCAACCATTCTCATCACTGGTTGGCCTAGGTCGAAATTCACCGACACTCACACCACGAAAACAAACTCGGGATTGGCTCGGTGTTGTACGGTGGCGCCATCTGCAGCCGACGCAGTCGCCCGTCGTAGCCTAGTTCACAAGAAAGACCCAATGGCAGACTGTAGGTCGGTGAACACGGTACTTGAGTATGTGGGGGGTTTCCACCATTTCTTAGTTGGATTATTGCGGTCGGTTGCACGGTGAATAACATGTCTGATGGTGAAGGTGACAAGGCCGATGATGCTGAAGTGGCCGATGCAGGCGTGGTGCTATTGCTACTACTGTTGAAGCCCCAGAGCATCTCTCCGCTATGTTATCAGGTTGTTCCTTCTGTAGTCGGCGATGTTTAGTCAGGCCCTGATGATGTCCTTGACCACAGATCTGTTGCGAGCTAGGGGGACAACTGTTTCGGCCTTCGGGCACCCTAATTGAGGTAGCGGGATCCCATGACGCCTTGAAGGGTACCCAATGGCCTTGTGGGGGGCCCGTACGCCTCGCGGGAACCCCACCGTGTAGTATGGGATTACGCTTTGTTGAGTGTTGTCCAGGGTGATCTATAAAGTAGTGATGGGGGATCACCGAACACCATTGTGCAAACGAAATATTGAATATCTCCTGGGTTTGGTGTTCATTAACATCCCGTGCTTTTAGGCGATAAATATGTAGATACGCAGTACTCGTAGGACGCACGGCGAATGAGGTTTTGCTATGTTTATCCCAAGGATGATATAATACTACAGTAGGGTGGTATTCATAGTGCGTATTCTATTTTGAGTATACGAAGGGGAGGATAATTGATTGGATGTAATTGATCGGTGGTATTCGATGAATTATGTCAGTTTTCCATTATGGATTAATACTGCCCTATGCACATTGTCGGAAGACGAATTAAATAATAACTTTGACCCTAATTGTGTGATATTGAGTATTACGCAGCATTCACCACCAGCTTTATATCTCCCAGTTATTTATATAGGGTACGTAATAAAGGCCCGCCAACGTCATACTACTCTTCTGTGATGTGGTGTCCTACCTATGATATGAAAAAATATGTTTATATGTACTATGTTGTTGTTGTTTCGTTTTTCTTTCCGCCCATCCCATTTATTATCTTCGCCCTTCTTTTTCTCTCTCCCTCGTGAGTCATACCTCAGATCCTGGGTCATACTATCTATGCTCGTACAAACATTCGGCTAGTACTTATACTGTAATACCATGACGTGCTTATGCAGGATGTGCTGATTGCGGGGGGACATAGTAAATAGGACCAAATATTGCGAGTAAAAAATATGAAATACATAGCCTTTTGTGTTCACCATAGGTTCTATTTCCTATTTCCCCCCGTCGTTTGGATTTTTCCTTTCCTTCCGGCAATAGATTGGATCGTCTCTCTTCTTGAAACTCAAGATTAACCGGTCCTCCTGCCAGCTGCCAGTACATAACAGGCATACTCGTATGCATTATATAATATATGGACCCTGCGCGTGCTGAATGCCGGATACGATGGAGAAGAAAGAAATACGAGCTGTTTGAACTGAAAGACACAAAACAAGCAACCTTGCACAGGTTGTCCGAGTACCTTGGAGTAAAGTCCCGAGTATTGGAGATAAATTACTTCAGGTACTTCGTGTACTCGGAGTATTTCGGGGTTCGATACTCCGGATACTGCTCGTACTCGGAGTATTTCGGGTATGAACACTTTCGATACTGCTTTACTCGGAGTATTTCGGGGTCCGATACTGCGGGTACTCCTTGTACTCCGAGTATTTGGGGCTTCAGTACTGCTCATACTCCAAGTACTCCGAGTATTCAGGCCGCTAGTACTCTTATACTCTTAAGTACTCGGAGTACGAAATGTACTCGATACTCGGAGTGTGAAGTACGTTAGGAGCATATTTGCATCATTTTAAAGACTCGGCCGTCATTCCTCCCAGGTCCTGGGAACATGTGACTGGCGTTTATAGCATTTAAAAAATCACAGATGCTCCCATTACCTCGGAGTATAATTAGAGTATTTTCGAGAAAAAAATACTTCAGGTACTTTGTGTACTCGCAGTATTTCGGTGTCCAATACTCTCGATACTCGGAGTACTCCGAGTAATTTAGATGTTTTTACTCCGAGTACTGCTTGTACTCGAGTATAAATACTGCTCATACTCCCAGTACTCGGGGTATTTGGGCCTTCAGTACTTACTGCTCATACTCCAAGTACTCCGGGTATTTAGGTCACCAGTACTCTAATACTCTCAGTACTCGGAGTACGAAAAATACTCGATACTCCGAGTATACTCGGAGTATCGAGTATACTCGGACAATCTGTGCAACCTTGAGCCGTCTCCGACGCATCTCCTACCGGCATCATGCCCTCAAGAAATATCCCATCCTGTTCCAGCTATCAATCAAATCTAGAGTGGTCGCCCCGGTAGTCTAGTGGTTATTCTCGAAAAATCTTGTTTGCTCAAGGTCGAAGGTCAGGATTTCGAACCTTGCCATGTTGTGGGGGTCTCTGTTTTGAACAAAATCGCCTGCACAAAGCGTCTGACGCGTGTATGTTAAATTCGACGAGATCCTACGAGGGAAGAAAGAGCTGTGTCCTTCTCGCGACAAAAATAAAATGCACGTACCGGATCTGAGTCACGAGTATTACTGTAATGCTGTAGCAGGGAGCGAGAAAAGAAGGGCGAACGATGGGGAAATCAGGGAAAATAAAACAGTAGTACAGCTACTCGTACGACAACAGTAGTAGTAGTAGTACAGATACAATTAGCGATAGACACGACGAGTAGATACCGGTACGTACTGTACTGCAGTTGGTACTACAAGTACTATTGTTGTTGTACGAGTAGCTGTGCTCTTTTAGTTTCCCTGTTTTCCCCATCGTTCGCCCTTCTTTTCTCGCTCCCTCCTACGGCATTAATAGTAGTACTACTGTAGTACAACAGATTATGTTGTACTATACTGTACATCACATAGCTGCAAAAGCCGCTAACCACACACCGACTGATACTCGTAGCACTACACACACCAACTCTCCAAACGAGACACACGAGGCCAAGAGCTATCCATAAATCGGCCAACACGCTCTGTGACACATACAATGTCATGTTTAGCACATGTTGTATCACCAACACTACTACTGTATACACAGGACTACTGTACTCGTACAGCAGTACCCCTGACACATACATGTACGTACGTAGCACACTTTTGTACCGCCAATAACACTATACACAGGACTGCAGTACCCCGCGTTCCCGCAAGCCGGTTGGGGATCCCGCAAGGCGTCATGGCATCCCGCTACCTAGCCAAGTGGGGTACCCGAAGGCCGACAATGATCCCCTAACCCTCAGCACGCTTCCGTCGAGCTGTCTGTCTTGGGTGTGAGCGCACTGTTGGCTGCTGCTGGAGTCAAGTGCAGAACCTACTCGTAGCGTCAGCGTGCGGCGGAACTGGTGATTTTATCGAACCGCAACATACAGATCGTGTAACGGTTTTTTGTCGTTTGGTGGTGAGGACACTGCTGAGCTGAACGTTGTATACTATCATACTGTTGGTGTATCCAATGCAGTCATTTCCCAAGATTTGTGCTTTTCAGGGGCTGCTATTGAACTGTTCCCGTTCAACCCTAACTGGGGCATACAGGAAAACCCTGTGGAAAAAAAAAAAAAAACGGGCGTGGCTCGTGCTCTTGCACACGACACCAGAGGCAAAACAGACCAGGCGTATCAATCATGCGTACGGTACCCACGGCCCACATGGAATCTGCCATGGGGAAACGGTCCCTTACAACGATGGAGGGCCCTTCCGCGGGTGACTTATGTGTAATCGAGCGCCCGGCGACTGAATCAGCAACCAATAGCACGCGCAGCGGGCGAGGTGAGAACATTATAGTTTCGTTCAATTGCGGTATCATACGAAGTGAATCGCAAGCCGCCTGTATCCTTGCCGTATAGCACCTTGCCTGTGCGACATGTCCCCACACGCGTGGTGGTGCATCGAAAGACGCAGGAAAAGCGTTTGCGGTTGCCTCTCCGATACCAATGCGAGGCCCTGTGACGCTGTTGCTCCAACTACAGCACGTTCTGCGATGTACAACAACAGCAGAGCGGAAAGTTGAAAGTTCTGCCTCTCGCCTGCTGGTATCATAAGTATAGTATTTTCAACTTGTTATCGATCCGGGAGATGGTTGTGGACTAAACAATCATACAACGTTTCGTCTTCGATGCGCTCGTTGCATACTTCGACTACGGTGGCTACTTGGACAGTGCGCGTAATATATACCACACCCATCCAACGTCCGCTCCCCACTGACTAAACCCGCCGGAACTGCTGCCGCTGCTGTATCCTGCAGTGTGCTGTGCGTATAGCCTCCCTGCTGACATCAACGATCGTCGATTATTATCACCAGATCGTATATGTTTTGTCTTCCTGTGGCTGGCCTTCAACGAAATTTGAGTGTGAGGCGGATTTATAGTATGTGCACCGAGTACCGAGCACCGAGCGGGAATTGCTGTATTTCTACCGATGTGGCTGTCCCTCTGTAACGGTATTTCCGATCCCGGTCGTGGTTGCATACTCGAAGTATTTGATACGCGTCATCGCGCAGATTGCGATGTCCAACGTGGTGGCATATGATATGAGTTAAGTGTACTGCATGTACATACCCTGCGGTATGATTTTGTCTCATACCAGTTCCCGCTGTGTACGTAGAATGCGTGTTCGTACTGATATGCTTCTGCCTTAGCCTTGCTGCTGGTGGGTTACGTTCGTTGTGGTTTTCGTGCTTCTGTTCGATGCATGTGTATGCAGAGAAAAGTATGTTTTATGAGCCGTCTTCAGCCAAAATTGGATTATTGGCGTTTGTGGCGTTTGTTTGTGTGTCGAGTGCGGAGTACCGAGCACGGTGCCTGAGCTTCTACTGTACTTTTCTGGCTTGTTTTCTGCGTAATTGCAGTTGGGTAATTGAGCATGTGCCTGTTCCGAACTTGGTGAATGAGCGTGCTATATAAACCAATACACTGCTGCTGTACTACAGTAGCAGCCCTGCTCTCTATAATAATGTACTGGTATGTTTCTCCGATACCGTTGTCGCGCAAAGTCCCCAGATCCAACACACGTCTTGTCGCTCTTTCAATCCACGCGCTGCTACAAGTCAGGCAGAGGCTCAAGCGCCTCTACTTTGCTTGAGCCCGAACGGCTACTACTGCAACAAGCTGGTATGATCATTTCGTACAGTAGTGATACAGATACCACCACAGTCACTCGTGCCGATCAAAAATATAAGAGGACACATATATATCACCTTCAGTAAGTACTGTACAATATATAGATGGTGAGCTGACATTCTCAAGCTGCAAACAAGCAAGACGTCGTTCTTCCACACGGTTGGTTTTTGAACGGAAGTTCGTAAAAAAAAACTTTACTTCTTCTATGGAAGCTTCCGCCAACGTCAAATAACTTCCCTGGAAGCTTCGCTCTTGCTTCCGCTCTTTCCATGGGGGAGTTTATCTACTTCCATCTACTCCAATCGACTTCCATCTACAGTACTTCCTCCATGGAATCTTCAACTATGTATGATACCGCACATCACATTGGGTGTGGCTTGGTCGGTCATGAGAGCCATGCGGACTACGGAAGGCATTGGGGTCGGTTGCGCTTTTGACCCCAAGTAATTCTCGCTGGCGGGGCCCCTTAACTCTCTTGGGAATTCAAAGGGGAGAAATCGACGATAGAAAAGGGACGACTACAGCAACAGCCATAGTGCGGGATTGGGGGGTGATATGATAGAATGGTTGGTTTCATGGTTACAATGGTTGCAATGCAAGGGGTAGAACGGCACGGGGCGCAATATGGTGCTACGAGCTGGTTCAGGCATATCACCCACAATTTCGTCAGTCACGAATGCCGCATGCAATAGCAACTCCAATGTCACATATTTGGTATCATACTGACCGCCATGAACAGTGGAAGAGGGTGACATCGCCAGTTTTTTGTTCAAGGGCCTAGAACTGGCGCTACCACCGAAAATGTGGCCCGACCAATCACAGGCTTTCAAAGTGGTCAACAATAGTCAGGCGTTTCCGTAGGAAAACATGTTTTCCCCCCATTTTTTTTTTCTGAACGAGCCGCTTCCAGGTGGTCCAAGGCATGTTTGTACAAAGTTTCACGCAAATATTCGAAGATCTGACTGCGTATGATCATATTAAGTCATATTTAACGCCCAAAATCGATTATATACTGAAACTAAGTAATTACAGAGGCTCACTGCCTATTCTTGCAATTTACTGTAGTATTCTTGTACGCTTTCAACGATCATTTAAGTAAGTATTGGATTAGTTGAGGCCTCCTGCCCCGAAGCAGGAGGGCCTCGCCCGGGATAAATCACCCCCGTGCTGAGTGCATACTCAGCGCGGTGGCGATCCCGGCCGTTGAAAACTACAAACGCAGAAACTACTGTTAAGTACCTGTCAGCTGGGCGGGTGGGATGGTCAGAATTGTTTATCAAAAGCCTCGATGGTTTGGCTTTTGGTCGCCTTTGAAGAGAATGATCTCGTGTGCTACACCATGACCCAGTAGTTTCGGTTTTAAAAGTGGAACCACATCCCTACGATCACGTAGTTCCATTTGGTTGACTCCCGATTTTACTGTAGTATTCTTGTACGCTTTCAACGATCATTTAAAGTAAGTATTGGATTAGTTGAGGCCTCCTGCCCCAGCCAGTGGTCCTACCCATACTTCCTTGGGCTCTTGAACTATCCGTTGACCATTTGGCTGGGGTTAGATAACTATTTCCTGTCCAGTGTATCACCCAAACTTACAGTACAACTTCTCTACCGCGGAGTGTACGCGGAAAAGCCTTCATGAAAGGCTGGGCAGTGGTAAATCGATGACTGCCGCGGAGTCAATGTCCCGCCGCCGTCTGGAAGCATCGGTCGTGTTTTAGATATATAGGACACCACCGTCAAGACCTACTCGTGGTCGCCCTTATACACTTCCATGACACTTCGTCCGTCTTCAAGCTCCTGATCCTCATGATATCGGCTACAGCCGTACCCGCTACAGATCTACCCGTGTAACGAAATTTGAACGGCCCAAACACCGAGCCCCGCTGGAACGGGCGTCTAAGCGCCACATCGGGTCGGTAACAGAGACAATCGTGTCAAACTTTCACGCAAATATTCGAAGATCTGACTGCGTATGATCATATTAAGTCATATCTAACGCCCAAAATCGATTATATACTGAAACTAAGTAATACGAGGAACGCCTATTTTTGCACTTTTACGCACAAAAGTCCAAATGTCCACGCCGTTTTTTGGAGATAGACCCTGAAATTTGGTACACGTGTTTTATGCGCCCTACCCGAGCCTTTTACGAATGTTTTTTTTGTTTGTTTTTCGCCGGAAATTTTGGATCTCTTAAGACCCAAATTTCCCAAAAAAAATACAAAACAAAGCAATATCTGACGAAAAAAAAAAAAAAAAACATCCGTTAAAGTCTCGGGTAGGGCGCATAAAACACGTGTGTGCCAAATTTCAGGGTCTATCTCCAAAAAACGGCGTGGACATTGCCACTGAGTGAATTTGTGGTGATATGCCTGAACCAGCCTGTACCCGTATACTGCTGGACCCTCACGCTGCTCGTACACGGTTGGTAACACTAGAGGTATCATTGGTTTGGTCGCTACCCCTTATATCGTACCGATCTTATATCTTTCCGTTATATCTTACCCGTTTATCCTTATCTTCCTATATCGGCATACCGGTCCGTCATATGTATATCCTTATATCTATATCCGTATATCCGTTATCGTTACCGGTTATACCCCTTTACCTATCCCTTATACCCCTTATGCCTTATGTCCCTATTCCTTCCCTATCTTTCCTTATCTTATCTCGTCCTCTACCCTATGCTTATGCCTTACCTTATCCCTTATGTCCCTTATGCCTAATCCATTATACCGTATTATCCTTATATCCGTTACTTAGGGGAATAAGAGGCCCTCCCGCCCCCACGGCGGTAGGGCCATTGAAGCAAGTAGTAAGATTGATAGAGGGCTCAAATAAAAAATAATAAGAATAAAATTGGAAACAAATTGACGACGAAGATTCCACAGATGCTCCGAGTACCTTGAGTAAGTCAAGGAGTATTGGAGATAAATTACTTCAGGTACTTCGTGTACTCGGAGTATTTCGGGGTTCATACTCCGGATACTGCTCGTACTCGGAGTATTTTGGGTATGAACACTTCGATACTCTTACTCGAGTATTTCGGGGTCGATACTGCGTACTCCTTGTACTCCGAGTATTTGGGGCTTCAGTACTGCTCATACTCCAAGTACTCCGAGTATTCAGGCCGCAGTACTCTATACTCTTAAGTACTCGGAGTACGAAATACTCGTACTCGGTATCTCGGATGAGTACGTTAGGAGCATTTTGCATCATTTAAAGACTCGGCCGTCATTCCCCCAGGCTGGGACATGTGACTGGCGTTTATAGCATTTAAATCACAGATGCTCCCATTACCTCGGAGTAATTAGAGTATTTTCGAGAAAAAAATACTTCAGGCTTTGTGACTCGCAGTATTTCGGTGTCCAATACTCTCGATACTCGGAGTACTCCGAGTAATTTAGATGTTTTTACTCCGAGTACTGCTTGTACTCGAGTATAATACTGCTCATACTCCCAGTACTCGGGGTATTTGGGCCTTCAGTACTTACTGCTCATACTCCAAGTACTCCGGGTATTTAGGTCACCAGTACTCTAATACTCTCAGTACTCGGAGTACGAAAAATACTCGATACTCCGAGTATACTCGGAGTATCGAGTATACTCGGAGCATCTGTGGAAGATTCTTAATAGGAGTACAAATGGTTAAGGAAATAGAAACGAAGGGGATCGACTCCGAATCAATGCGGGTTGTTTGATGGAAAACAGATGTGGCCAGGGGGGGCAGGGGGGGGCTGGCTGTTCCTGAGAGCACGTTGTTTGTTGTTGTCGGTTGTCTCGCGGTCATAGCGAAAGGGCCTTGCAAAATCCCTCGCGAGACTGTGGCTGTGCTGATCATCGAGATCATTTGACTCGTGCATGCATGCATACTGAGTTTTTCGTGAAAACTACAACAGGGCACAAATACTGCATACTCTGCTTACGTATATACAGCAGGCACATTGTATGTACGGTATACAGCAGGCACATTGTACTGGTATATACGTACAATGAAATAAAATTCAAAAGAAGAAGTCGCACAGCACCGCACAGCAGAGTATTGCGCAAAACGAAAAACCGCAAGGCGGTACGTTGCTGTTCCGTGAACGGAAAAGACAGACTGGAAACATATACGCATACATTTGAAGACATACGCAACAAACAAGACTAAGTTGGGTTATTTATATACGTATATACGTGCGTGCACAGACAGCATGATTACAGCATGATGCAGGCTCGCGAGGATGTCACGTGAGCATGTCACCTGGGCATGGCTCTGAACGTGGTGTCGCTGAAGAGCTACTATATGGTGCCTCGCGGCACCATCTAGCCTGGTATGATACCTGGTATCCTGGTATCACCTTATTGCGCCGCATTCACAAAAATCGTCTATTTCTTGCCATCGCAGAGTGACCGAGATTTAATTTAGAAACCAAAACAAGCAAACACAGCCACCACCACCACCACCACCACCAGCGACACGTTTCTGCTGGTGCTGGTGCTCAGCTGGTGGTGTGGTAATGGTGGCGGTGCTTGACTTGAGGATGGTTGTTGGTGATCTCTGGTACCTGCTCGTACCTGGTACCTGGTATGGGGTGGAATACGTATGCTTGTTTTCCCGAGGACCACCCGTGGTACCTGGTAAGTAGGCCATGCGACATGACCAAGCTTCGCGAACTCGGGACGGCTTTGAACACGAGCAGAGGTAGGAGGAGGGGGCGTTATCTAGGGGCCTTCAGAGACCCCGTCCGTTTCTAAAGCAGTGGTGCTTTCGTCGCGTACGGTGACAGAAGGCCACGTACGTATCATACGATACGAGTACGATCAGAACGAGGATGAACGATACAATCTCAGCAAAGGTTAAAAGTAGCAACCGCACTGCTGCAATACCCGTACGCAGAGCACCCGCGAATCGCTGTGGCCACGACGACAGGCACGGCGCACGTACGAGTTGTACTACAGTATCCCAGCCTGCGACGTAAGAAGACGGTGCCGGGTATGCCGGCGCAGGGATAAGCGTGCGTTTTGAACGTGTGTGGGACAAAAAAAAATGTGTTTTTGTTTGTTTGCATTTGCTCCACTCTAAGTTGCTATGATAAAGTGGGCATCAAAGATCACTTGATTAAAGTATTGTTTTTTGGGCATCAGACGAACTATATATAATAGATAGATATCCGTTGTATCTGGTACACCCCTTATATCCCTTATATTCCTTAGGTCCCTTATATCCGTTTTAAGTGTTCCTTAAAAGGGGTCCCAAAGGGGGTATATCCTTTTAGAACCGCCGCACTGCACTGTAAACCAACACATGTCGAATTCTACACTAATCTCGAGTGAATCGACCCCAAAACGGGTTAAGTAAGGATCTCATGCCCCAATACATTATGACCCCGTAAACAAATTTGCTGTACGTACTGTATTATTCGTTAGAAACTTAGCCCGTCGGATTGATGATCCGGCGTACTGTAGCTTACATTATTTTCCCCCAAAAGCGGTTGTCCCTGGTAGTTTCTCAAGCGAGGACTCTCGAGAAATATTTAGGTGCTACCCCTAGAAAGTAAACCGAAAATGTAGGCACTACCCGTACCGTATAACGTGCCTCGACGGACGAGTTCAGCCTCCCGGGGGCGTGAAGGCTGATGGGCTTGATGTTGGGGAGGGGGGGCAAAGCAAAGCACATTGTTGGCGTTTTTAGGCAGGGGAGCATTGAGGAACGTTGCATCCGCGTTGACGGGGAAAAACTTGAACCAGGTGCCATTGCTTTTTTAGAATTTGGTGAAGCTTCGTGCTGCCATTCGCGTATGTATATGTTGTGTTTTGCTGTGTGACCAAGAACGAGTGGGGTAAGTTTCAAGCACACAACCCGAAGCCATGCATTTCATAACCGTTTTGTGTTTTGTTTGTTTTTTACAGCTTGAGCGGTTTACGTCAGCGCTCCTCTTAAACACCACACGTGTAGTGGCCGCACGAAATAGTACCTGGTATGTCTGTACTTACGGTGGCCTTTGCCTTGGTCAAAGCTTTGACAGTGTAGCCGTGATTGCGGTCATTACAGTTTCGCTGTCCTGCGGCAGGCCTCACCGTGACTCCTGGATGGAGCCGTGAGTTTCTCGAGATGTATTCGTTGCATGCACTCTTTTTTTCGGAGCAGTGGTGTTGTCTAATTCACCATACTGCCCGCTTCCACGACTAGTTACAGGGCCCACGCAGGACCGGTCCTTCGAAGCGCCCGCCACGTCACACGCATGAAAACATATCTTAACCGCATTGTGGTTTCGCTCTTCATGATGTCTTTCCAGGTGACAGTCGGTGGCTGGATGCCCTCGCGGTCGCTTTAGATCAGACGTCCAAAGGAAAGTGGTACGGGAGCACTCTGGAGCTGCAGCTGGTCTCGTTTGGGGCCTGCCGTGCCTGTCGATGCGTGCGCACGCTGAGCGTTACCGTCGACAAGCACATGCCTCTCAGCCTATGGGGTGAGGAGGACTCCTCCTCCTCCGACGACGACGACGGAGACGACTCCTTCGAGGCCCCGCAGAGGCGCCGCCTGCCTGCTCTGCGAGCGGCTTCCGTCGAGTGGATGATGCCGGCTGGCATGCTCGTGCCCGTGCTTTCGGAGGCGGACCTCCTCAGGGAGGTGGGATGGATACAGGTGACCGGTGTGGACTGCGGTGGGGTGCGCTCCGAGCCTGCCCCTCTGCGCCCCTGGAGCGACGTATCACCGGCGGCTATGCGGCTGGTGCATTCACCCAGAAGCTACTTCGAGGCGATGCTAACGTTCATCAACGGGGAATGCTTTACGGTCGATGCCGTACAACGCGCGGGAAGCTTATCTTGGCCGTCTAACCTTCGCCAGCTGTCGCTTGGCTGCATAATCAACGAGATCGTGGACTGGACGGCGTTGCCGAGCTGCCTGCAACGGCTGTCTCTCGGAGGCCATTTCAATCAGCCGATTGACAGGGTTGCTTGGCCGGTCTCGCTGATCCGTCTGACACTGGGAGGCAACTTCGATCACCCGATCGCCGACGCCGTTTGGCCCAAGTCGTTGCTGAAGCTGACCCTCGGAGAACGGTTCAGCCAGCCGATCACCGAGGTGGTGTGGCCCGTTTCTCTGCGGCACCTAACCTTTGGAGAGACCTTCGTCCATCCTATCGCAGACGTGGCGTGGCCCAAGTCTTTGCAGCGGCTCATCTTCGGGGACAGCTTCGACGAATCGCTCACCGACGTGGTATGGCCCTCCTCTCTGCTCCACCTAGCGTTCGGGGACTGCTTCGACCAACCCATCACCGACATTGTGTGGCCGTCATCCCTGAAAGAGCTGACCTTTGGAGACAGCTTCAATCAGCCGATCACGGACGTGGTGTGTCCCGACTACCTGATGCCGCTCAGGCAATGCGAGCATAACCCGACGATCACTGTCGTGTGGCCAGCGTCCCTGACCCGGCTGTCGTTCGGCAGCGGCTTCGACCAGCCGATCGAGGACGTGGTGTGGCCCGCCGCCCTGCGCCACCTGAGCTTCGGCGACAGCTTCGACCAGCCGCTCGACGAGGTCATGTGGCCGCCGCGCCTGAGACGGCTGGAGTTTGGGGACGAGTTCAATCGCCCCATCCGCGGGGTGTCCTGGCCGAGAGCTCTGCAGTCGCTCTCGTTCGGCATGGCGTTCGACCAGCCCATCCACGACGTTGCCTGGCCGGCCTCCCTGCGATCGCTCGCTTTCGGGCAGTGCTTCAATCAGCCCATCACGAAAGTGAAGTGGCCTCGCTGCCTGCGCTCGCTGGCGTTCGGGCGGGAGTTCAACCAACCCATCAAGAAGATCGTCTGGCCGGCGTCCCTGAGGCGGCTGGCCGTGAGCGACAGGTTCAACAAACGGAACTCCAAGGCGGGGTGGCCCCCTTCCTTGGCGCGTCTGATATCTACGGTGAATGACAAGAGCGGGTTCAAGCCATCCGACGACCCGTCCGAAAGCCCCCCCGAGATAGAGCTGTTCGACGAACCAGACGTGGTGTCTGTGAAAAACCTTTAACAACATTTCTTCCCGGCGATGGGGTCCCTTGCAGAACTGTTGCTGGTGAGGTTAAGTGGAGACTATCGCAGTAGTAGTGATGTTTTGACGCAACAGCTGGCACGGCGGAGGCGGGGGGGGAGGGTGTACTCATGTCGTGCACGGCGGTAGCCGTATGACCAATGACCCTCGCATCCCTAAAATGCCGGGACGGAACACGTCGGGTTTTCACCAACCTAACCATGCAGAGATTGCTTGCAACAAGTGCGAAGCGCCGTGAGGTATGGGGGGAGTCGCATGGAGGGTGGGGGCAGTTATTTCGATCGATGTGGCATGTTGCCGAAGTCGTTCGTCAGGGTCTAGTGTGGGGGTTGTTTTGGGGAGGTGGCGTCGTGTGAGACCACATCACCTTGCACCTACCGGACGTGACTGTGGCCGTCACGGAGACAGACGATCGCTGGCGTGGTGTGGCGGTGTTACTGTATGTAACCTGAGCAGCTGCGTGTTGAGGACAAGGTGTGGCAAACTTTTGTCAAGAAACTGGTGTTGCATACATAGCTACGCAGGTGTGGTGGTTGCTTGGCTGTATTGCATCTCCGGCCACGAGAAATACTAGATGGAACGGCTATGTTGGTGTAAGCGTTACGTATGTCGCTGGCGACGAAGACTTGGCCGCAGAAAAACAATGTGGTTGGTCTTCGACAAAGGAATACGAAGCTTCGTGGGAAAAAAGCAAAGGGTAGGGTATGGCAGGAGATTTGGAAGGGGCGACTAGCCGGGGGGGGGGGGTGCTGTTGTTCGTTTTGTTTTTAGTTTTGGTGCCCACAGAGCAGCATTTCGTTTTGTATAGCATGGGGATGGAAGGCGGGTATTTTGAGTCCACAGTGCTTATGTGTGGGGCATGTTTTGAGTACGTTCGACCTTTCCACCGTTTTAGTGGGCGCCTCGTGAACAACGAAGGCGTGTTTTTTGTGTCGATTTGCGTTACTCGGATAGGCATGTTTGAAAGAACAGTCCTACAATCGAGTAGTTCATATTTTTTTTGTGTTTTTGGGTATCTATGTGTGTGGACATATCGACGTGTAGTGCTTGATGCGGCGGCGTGACGTGTGATATGTCGGAATGGAGTGAACTTCTGTACGTTTCAATTTTCTAGTGTTGAGCTTGATGCTGTATATGCATTATACCAAGAAATGCCGAACTTACTCTGCGCATCTGGAGTGGAATGTAACTCGAAGCGGACGTGTAACTGGGCACTCGTCGGTATGGATGGTACATTGTTGCGGAAATGGACGGGCGTACGGGAGATTTGGCCTCGTGTTTCAGCAGAAGGGAGACGTGGTTGTAGTGATACAGTTGGGTGCGAGGGTAAACATGCGCCCTCGCGCCGGTTCGGCGTGTATGCTCAAAATACGCTCGAGCCGGCATTGATCGGTCTGCAGGCCTGTTTATCGTTCGCTGCACCGTCGGTACTTACACTGATTCTGGCGCTTTGCTTGGATCGTGCTAAACAAAATGAGTCTCCGTGGGTGTTACCTGGATGATACACAGCAGTGCCTACTAATTGCTGCACGGCTTGCCGCATATTGTACCGTGTGTAAGGTGGCGAGAAATTGTTAAATGTTCGCTATGCCTGCGGAGGGGGTACGCTGATAATAGCAGGAAGTCCCAACAACAGTGTTTTTGTTGCCGCAGATGGGGTAGACAGAACAACGTTGCAGATGTTCGGAGTTCGGCGATGGTGTTGGTACAGCCTTGGCAGGCGGTAGCACAGGCTTACGCTGGTGGTAGTGGATGAGCAGGTGTTTGGAAAGTAGTAACGATGTTTCATGTTGAAGAAAGTCGCCGCTCTGCGGATATATATAAATACATGACGAAAAAAAGAAGCGTGGAAGAAATGGAGTGAGGTTGCGCCGTGCACGACCGTCCTCGATCGGCTCACATCTACGACTACACATGGATGTATGGACCCTAAGGGTCGCGGTGGTGAGCGACCCACAGAAACGTTCCTTGGAGCTCCGAGCGAATGCAATGCCCCAACGAGCGACCCGAAGCCCTATTCTCGAAACTAATTTCACGTACGTACGTAACACTACTGATTTGGCAAATGCCCCGCATTGCTGGTACGTACTATCGCCTCATATTTGCTACCAGTACTTGCACGCGTTAATTCAAAGAAATACTCACGGTAGGCCGGCCGCATAGTGCTGACTGTTATGCTTAGGCATATCCAGTAGCAGTTTCGTTGCTACTGAGCAGTTACTTCTGTAGATAGACTGCTTCACTGCTATCGCTGCTGAGTGTGTTTGTCACGACAATCGGCTGACATTTCCTGCCAGCTGCCAGGTGTTTCTTAGCAGGCAGGTACACAGCGTAACGTGGCAGAGAGGAAAAGGCGCCTTTCACACTTCAAGCGCAGGAAACAGTGCACCGGTACGAATCGCCTTGAAGTTTAGTCACAGTTTGATGCATCCGGCACAATATACGGGGTGTTGCGATAGGCGCAACATTGCCAACCATCAGCGATACGATGCAGCCCCAGTTTGTTCATGTGCCACAAGTGCTACTGCATTTGGATTGGCTAAAAGTCTGTCTATGTACAGTAACGAGGCATGCTACGGCAGAGGGGCCGCACCTCGTTTTTTCTAGGGCTTCTAACTTGAGGAGCTCAATACTCGCCCAGAAACTGACTTTTGCCAAATATGGAAAGTGCAGTCCAACGAACCACCCCATATGGTCCTGGTATACTACGGATAATTATGCCGAACAAAAATGACATTCTGACGATATTGGGTTAAGGGCCCGTTTTAACCAAGAAGAAAAAAAAACAATTTGGAAAACAAAAAAATCAAATCCGCTTTCCATTGGTCAACACACGCACCAGCACCAAAGATTAGGATCTTGGGGCATAATATTTGGTGCTGGTGCGTGTGTTGACCAATGAAAAGCGAATTTGAATTTTATTTTTTCCAAATTGATCTTTTTTATACTCGTTAATTCGGGCCCTAAGGAGCCCTGTCAGGCAGAACATACTTTATCTAAAAGATACCCCCCCCTATCGTAGAACGGGCCACATACTACCAGTTTATCTTTATATGGGATGCTTTTATATGTGCATGTGTCGCTGTGGCGTGGGTTTGCAAACGCTGGCGCGAAATGGTATCGCTGGCGAAACAATGCCTGGCACCAGCGCGCGATACACCGGACGGCGAACACCAGAGATGATGGACGGTGGCGTGCACTGAATATGAACAAACGTGTAGCCAATCCAAATGCGGTAGCACCGGTGGCACATAAACAAGCTCGGGGTGTGTCGTACCGCTCACGGTGGGTGCCCTACACTATTTGTATGTTTGACGAACCTGCATGGTCACCCCATGAGACACGATGTCCACAGAAGCCCCACGGACGCCCCACGTACTGTCCGTGCACACGACCCTATGCGCACCCCACGGACTGTCCACGGACTGCCCACGCACGCCCCACAGACTGCCCACTGGCATCTCTACGGGCGACGCACGGACTGTTCATGCCACCCCACGGACTGTCCACGGACTGTCCACGGACGCTCCACAGCACTGCTGTCGATGCACACCCTACAGACTGTCGACGGACTGTCGACGGACTGTCTACGGAGTCTACTCGGACTGTAAGTGGACTGAAAGAGAACTGTAAAACGGCAGTCCGAGGACGTCCCACCCTTCGTGCACGGGCGCCCCACCGACTGTCCACCCATGCGCACCGCACGGACTGCTCACGGACTGACCACGGACTGTCTACCGAATGCCCCACCAGCTGTCCAGGTGCGCACTGCACTGCACGGGCTGGTCTCAGACTGTCCACGCAACATGGCCCCCAGGGCACACCACACACAGTCTATCGACAACCCACGGACTGTCTACGGACTGTCCTCGGAAACTCAATGGACCGTCCATTGGCAATCCAGACGCATGCTACGATAGACGTGCGCCCTGTTTTTTCTGAGCTCCTCACTTAAGGAGCTCCATACGTCGCCGAACAATTGGATTTGGATAAAAATAAAAGTGATACCAAATGAACAAGTTCATGACCTGAGTCTCTCATGAAACATATTGCAACGCAAGGGAGAAAGTCCAACGAGTTTGGATTAAGGAGCCCGATCATGAAGAAAACGTTTCCGCCCAAAAGTGCCACCTCTAAAATAGCACGCGTCTCCACAAACTGTCTATCCATGAACATCCCACAAACAACCCACGCGCACCTTACGGACTGTCCATCGATACCCCACGACGCCCCACGGACTGTCCATGGACACCCCACGGACACCCCACGGGCACGCCACGGGCACTCTATGGAAACCCCACGTAGTGTCCATTGGACGCCCCGGACGAATCCACAGGCACCCCAGGACACCCCACGGACGGCCCACGGACAACCCATGGAGACGGGGCGTTCGTCGTCGACAGCCACGTCGACTATCCGCCGATAATCCGTGGAACGTTCATGGGGCGCCCATAGACAGTCGTCGGTAGACATTCCGTGAGGCGTCCGTGGACAGTCTGTTGTCAGTCCGTGGGGCTTCCGTTCAGGTTCTGCGAACACAGTCCGTGGGTAGCCCGTGAGGGCATCCGTGGACAGTCCGTGAGGATGTCTGTCAGCGCACAGTCCTTACGGCGTCCGCGAACCGTCCGTTGGGTTGTCCATGCACGTTTCGCGTGATATCCGGGGATCGTCCGTGGGGCGTCCGTGAGCAGGCCGCGGACAGTCAGTGGGGTGTGCATGGATAGCTCGTGGACAGTTCGTGGGGTCTGCAGTGAGCGGCCGTGTAATATCCGTGGACAAAATCGGTAGATGTGGACAAGATCCTTGGACAGTCCGAGGAGCGTCCGTGGATAGTCCGAGGGGCGTCAGTGGATCATGTGTCCGGGTTTTTGAGGATAATCAGGGGAGCATAGCGTTGGCTGGGAACCCGTCTTAGGTCTGTGCGGAGCAAACACATTGGCGTGCGCTTCCATTTCGTCAGAGAGCTACTTCGGGCGAAGCAGATCGACGTTCAACTTGTAGCTTCGAAAGGGCAGCACGCGGGTATATTGACGAAATGCCTTTTTGCGACCCCATTTAAGTCTCACTGTAGGTTCTTACTGGATATGTCTTTGAAGAATGAGTACATATAAGGGGTATGCGCATTATTATTCGATGTTCGTACCATGTTTGAGTGATGCGAGGAACGACCCCACGCTATTTTGAAGGGCACACTTGACATTTTATTTGCTGGCCATGGCCATCGTTTGGAATGCGGCCGTTGTTTTAACTGGAATGAATGGATGGTTTGGAGTGTATGAGTTATACAGGGGGTTTCCTATATATTGTGGACTGACTTAGGTCCTAGCTTGTCTTGATTGCACGTTCGATCTTGTCACTGCTGTCAAAGGCCAGGAAGAAGGGTGTTCGTTAGGATCGTGCCAGCAATCACGGTTACAAATAAATAAATAAATAGGGGGCTGCGTAAATATTCGCAGGCGTTATTATTATGGAATTTAGAGGGTTTATGTCTTAATGCACATATTATTATACATACACTGCTTGCTGTAGTGCGACCGATCGTTGTGGGAATAGTCCGCTGCTTTAGTGCTGGGGGGTTGGACATCGAACGATAATCGAAGTCGATTCGATACCGACAAACCAGAAAAAGCAATCAATACGTACGTACCATTTCGATATTTGATATATACGTCGAAGCTTTTCCGTTCAATGGTATAGGCATAAGAAACACGCGGATGCCAGAGAATGGAGGGCGAAATACGTTCGATAGCATAATATTATATACTAGGGAATAAGAGGCCCCCCCGCCCCCACGGCGGTAGGGCCACACGCGTGAGCGGCTCGTATTGAAAAAAAATACCTCAATAGGAAGGACACGATTTATTTCCGCTGTTTTATTTTTCGGGTGCTTATGAGTGATGAACGATGAAGCTCATGCTACACATTGTTGTCGGATGTCAAGAATACTGACGATTATTTGGGCAAAAATATCGAAGCATTACTTGTTTCTGTCTCAAGGCGGGATAATCATCATAATGTAGCAGTTGCAAACAAGGACATTATATGGAGAAGGGGTTGTCGTTCGATGCTTCCTCGGAAGTCAACGGGGAGGAGGTTGAAGGTGTAGGGCTAATTGAAGACACCTAGCTTTCGTAGTATCGGCGGTTGCAAATCACCGTTTTAGGTGTGGACTTATTGGAGCCTGGGTGAATGAAATATGTTAGATTTCCTCATGTTCGCACAGCAGCAGTAATTTTCACTAATAATATCGCTACACATTGTCGGGTGGGGTTAGGATTTCGCTGGGCTGGGTAATTGATCGATATTTTACCCCTATAGCTAATATAAACGTATTACTGCCCTGGGGAGGTTAGGTACGTAGCTACAAATGCGGTATGGGGCGAGAAAATTATCTTTCCTTGCCCCCTTTGGCGGGCCTTTCTTTGCAACAGCATGCAGGCAGTCGCTCTCAGAGTAGATCTGCCGCCCCGTCGTCCCGTTCGGGACACGTTCCTCGCACAACCCTGTTGTGATGAGCGTCGCTCATGCCGACCATTGTGAGTCTGATCCTTTTTCTCACACGTACAATCATTGGCCTGCTGACTCTGCTGACTGGGACACTGTATTCCAAGTCTCCGCATCTTTTAATAATAAGGACCCCCCTTTATGGACTACTCTTACGTCTCCCGAGGCTCGCACGCGTGCTTTTCGTGACAACAGAGGGCTCTGCCTGAACTGCCATGGTACAGACCACTCTCTGAAATTCTGCTCGCTACCTTTCGCTAACCGTAGTGGCTGCCTTAACCCCCAGCTTGGTACACTCGGCGACAAGGGTGCCGCTTACCGTCGATGGCAGCAGCGAATGCGCTCCCACCGTAGCCGTAACCACTCTGTAGGCGGCGAAAACACACGCTCGTCGTCTACTTCTGATCGCCGTAGAAATTCCTCGTGACACCAGGACAACAACCCAACAACCGCTCTCGCAACAGTAACGAAGGCAACACACACGCGCCTCCGCGAAATAACTGGAACAACAACGGACAAGGTAACTACAACCAAAACTCGCCTAACTCCGGCAACAACGCGCCCCTCCAGCTCGGACAAGATGCTCGAAACACTGGTTCCGCGCCTCAGCCTCTCACGGTGTACCAGCCAAACCAAGGAACTCCTCCGGCCCCCGCCTCGGCCGCTGGAACTCCCGGAATTCGCTACGGTGCCTCGCACAATTCGGACAATAACAATCCGAACGCTCGCCACCCGGGAACGTTCCGCTCCGGATGACCGCCCGATGGCGGTGCCCCCCAACTCCCTGTTCCGCCTGTAGCACCCTTGGGAGTCAAAACTCGAAACAAAATGAACGGCCGATTCCCCCTTCATCTACTCGTGTTTTAAAGCAGGGTCAGGGCGCGTATGACGCTGCCCCCCCTCCCGACAACGATACAGATCGTAACGCCTCATTACCCCCCCCTATCGGGATTTTGCCGCACAGTCAGGGCGCGCATAGCGCTGCCCCCCCCCTCGAAAACGACAGAAATCGTAACGCCTCATTATCCCCCCCTATCGGGACTTTACCGCAAGGTCAGGGCGCGTATATCGCTGCCCCCCTCAGCGACGACGACAACAATGTTACTCGTTCGCCTGCGTCTCCTACTACTCCATCGCAAGCTTCTGCTGCAAACGGGTTTTGCTCCCCGGATGCGACGGTCGCCTTGAGGTGCGGGAACCGGAGTCCCCGACGTAAGAGTGCCATAGCGAAGCTCCGCTCTACGTCTGCAAGCAAGACCGGTCGGAACCTGCCGCTCTGCGCCATAAACGAAGAACGTCTCGAATTTGCTCATCCCGATGCCCTTTCAGAACCACGTACAGCCACGGCTCCTTCCTCTGCCTCTGGTTTCATACCGGCGGCCCGAGAACCGGTAAGAAAAACATTTCCACCACAGGGTTCAACCGCAGCTACACCCTCCACGCATAACCGTGACCCCTTTGTTCCGGCGGAGGCGAGACGAGGCGTACTGAACGACCAGACCCCACCCACCCCCCCGACAGTGTTGACAACACCTTTTTCTGTGGACGCACTTAAATTGCCCCCCGTACAGGCGGAGGAAGACTCGCTGACCTTGTCAAGAAAGTTCGGTCGGGAGCCCCCTGCCTCCCCCCATAATAATTTGGGACAGGCAGCGACGACCCAACTAAGCGAATGCGTCCCCACCTCGGGCCCCCAGATAGGGACCCCTGAGGGACAAGTAGCCCGCGGGGTATCGCCAACAAATGACGACCCCTCGCGCTATCTGGGCAGCGTGAAAACGCCCCCCCCACTGGATCACGCCGCGCCTACGGCCGCCGCGTTTGATCCCACCCAGGAATATTGCACCCCCACTATCAAGTTTCTCTGGCAACCCCCCTCTTGCTTCTCGCAATGGACTCCTTCCAGGTTTACAGTAGACGGTATTTCTTATTCGTGCGCGGAACAATTCTTCGCTGCAGAAAAAAGCCGCCTATTTGGTGACCTCCTCGCGCTTCAAAAAATTATGCGCGTGTCCGATCCAAAGCTACACAAACAGTACGGACGCGAAGTGCTCAATTTTGATGCCGCCGTGTGGGAACACGAGCGTAGAAAATACTGTGATCGTCGGTTCCTACGAAACATTCGCCCAAAATCCCGCCATGCAACAGCATCTGCTAGGGAACTAGGCGACCGGCTGCTCGCAGAAGCAAGCCCTTATGATCCCATCTGGGGGATAGGCCATAGAGCGGATGACACCAACGCCCTACGCCCCTCCCTCATGGCGCGGCCTCAACCTGTTAYGAAAAGCCCTGCAGCTTTGTGCGCCAGCCCTACGTGACCGCACGCCACCGCCGGTTCGCCGTCACTCTACTCCCCCCTCGCGCGGCATCCGCCCCGAAAGGTTAGGACTTCATTTTTGAGGTGGACCCCACCTCCAGCAGCGTCTTCCGACCTGCAACACGCCACCGCTCCCTCTGGTTATTCAACCCTCCGAGCTGAATGTGCCATCGGACCGCGGTGGCGACGTTTTCTCTGTCACACCCACGTAGGAGACACGGCTCCGGTCATTAAACTCTCGCGGAGCTGGGACCTTGTTTGGTTTCTGGTTGGTCACATGGACCACTCCTCTTTCACCACAAAAATCAAGGTCCACAGCGGCCACGCTTCCACAAATTTTGGATGCGTCGCCCTCTTGGACACAGGTCTCCCCCCAGACGTTCCTCACTCGTACCGCCTGGGAGCACATGGTGCGTTCCGGTGCAGCCTCAACCATATGCGAGACACAAACCCCCCCACGATCGTGGGGCGGTTTCGGAAAGTCCCCCCCTCTGCAAACTTCCGCCACTGTTCGCCTGAGCGTCCAGTTCCTGCATGAGGACGAACCTACCGCATCGCTCGCGGTCTGGGCTTATATAGTCCCCCCCGAGGCCATGCAGCACGACGTCCTCCTTGGCCGCGACAGCTGGATGCGGTTCGGAGAACGCTCTTACCGCACCTTGCCCCCGCGCCCACGCGATAATCGCGTTTTCGGTGAGCTCACTTATATCTCACAAACCTCCACCGGCGCCGCGCGCTTGGTTCCGACTTCTCGGCCCAGCCGGCTGGCTACCACCTCTTTACGCCGGTGAGACGGCATATCGCTCCTCACGCGATCACCAGCTCGTCCAAGTCTCCCGGTTCGCAACAATGGAGCGCCAGCTCTACCAGGCAGCTACCTTGTGYGAGATGCTACCTGGTTCCCCCGGTTTTTCCGTTGACGAACACCTCGTTGAAAACGGCCTTCAACACATCCCGTTAGCCGGAAGCAATGGAGCTCGAACCTGGCGATCTGCTCGGTACCTCCCCCCTGCCCGCTTCTTCGCGTGCCTGTCGCCTCGGTTTTTACACCATGACGACAGTGCCTCGACCCTGGGCCCCGTCACCCCCGACGGACCTCGCATAGCCGTCCCGGTGCCCTGTCACGCCACCTCGGCCGGTATTTTTACCCCGCCGACCTGTGCTGACCCCTTCGTCCATCAATTTGCACGAACACCCTCCTCGAGGCGGGCCCGAGCTACCTAAGCCTACAACGGCCGACCTCGAGCCCCCCCCTCTTTACTAGAGCGTTTACTCGCCGAACAACGAGTCAGTTTTCTTCAGGTATGGCTACAAACTACCAGCACACCTCCGAGAAATCTCATTCGATTTCCACGGCCCAGGCTGGGACCCTACCGTCATAACCCAGCTGGGAGACGCCCTTATCGAGTTTGCAGATGTCTTTTCCACGTCATCTACCGACTTCGGCGTGTGATCCCTCTGCCGTTCGAGATTACGGTCCCCCCTGGCTCTCCTCCGGTGACCTCTCGCCCCTACCGCGTTAATCCTATAGTGGCCAAACAAAGGACGCTATTTTYGGATGAATATCTTGCGGCGGGCCTCATCCAGCACTCTACCTCGCTTACGCGAGCCCTGTGGTCATCATACCCAAGAAATCGGGCGGGATTCGACTCACGATCAACTATAAGAAGCTGAATAATATCAGCATCCTTGGTCAGCTCCCCATCCCCCGCGTCGACGAAGTCTTCGACAAATTGGGCAGCGGCCGAATGTTCTCGCTCTTTGACCTGGTCTCTTCGTTCCATCAGATCACGATCCACAAAGACACGATCCCCCTCACGGCGTTTGCACGCCCACACGGCTTTTCGAGTGGCTCGTCATGCCACAGGAGCAGCGCAGCACCTGGGTGGTTCGTCAAGGTCATCAACGAGGTCATCAAAGGCCTAGCCAACGTGGCCGCCTACCTCGACGACGTCATCGTTTTCGACCCAGACCCAGCTGCCCATGTCCTCAACATCATGGAGCTCTTCAAGCGACTGAGAAAGCACAATCTCAAGCTCTCACCTTCGAAAGCGAAGATCGGTGCACCGACGCAGATTTCCTCGGCCACACGATCTCGCCCGCGGGCATTCGGCCGAACGCCTCCAAAGGTCGCCGCCCTCATGAGCATGTCCGATGCCCAAGGACCTCAAACAGCTACGGTCCCTCCTCGGTGGTCTGTCCTACTAAGAAAATTTCTGCCAGAGATGGCAAAAAGAATTCGACCCATCACCTCTCTCTTGAAGCAAGGGATAAAATTCGTTTTCACCTCTGACATGGAAACCATCGTGCGAAAACTTCTCGAAGAACTCTCGGCGCCCCCGGTTTTGGTTTATCCCGACTGGACGGCGGTCGCCGACATTTCCCGCCCCTTCCTCCTCTACTGCGTTGCAAGCGTCGACGGTTTTGGAGCCACACTCGAACAGAAACAAGAAGACGGTTCCATCCGCCCTATTGTCTTCATCAGCCGCGCCACCCTCGAGTCCGAGCGACACTGGACCCCGCTCGATCTCGAGGCTGGTAGTATCGTCTGGAGCATCAAGCGCCTACGTGGTTATTTGTGGGGCACTACTTTCCGCATTTGTTCGGACCACAAGGCGCTCGAAAGCCTCGCCAAAGTCGCTGAACACAACCCCCGCGTCCAGCGATGGTTCAAATTTCTCACGGCGTATCGCTATACTTTAGAGTACCGCAAAGGCACCACCAACGGTAACGCAGACTTCCTGTCTCGCTTGCCGCTACCTGCGTCCGAAGACGACCGCAACGGGCTTAGCCGCCTGACACCGTCCGACGAAGAACGAATCTTTCTCATAAGCTCTGGAGACCTGTCTCTTAACGGCCCCCGATCTTGAGTTCTAGGCTTGGGTGAGCTCGCGCCCTCCAGCCAAAGCATCGGTTTGGGTGGGCTCCCACTCTCCCGCACCGATTTTCGCGATTTTCGCGAACACGGGCCACGAATGAGGATTGACGACCTCGATGCTCCCAATGGAGAATTCGTCGCTCGTGCACTTACCACCGCCTTCCCACGAGGTCCCTGTCGGACCCTCTCTTCCAGCACCCACACGACCAACAACACCTTGAATTCGGTGTTTGTCGTGCCCGCTGTACCCTCAACGGCTCCCGCCGGCGCCGGTCAGAACATAGTTTCCCCCGTGCCCGCCCAGCCTCGTGCCCCAACTTCAGGCACTCCGGAGTCGACGATAACTTCCTCCGCCCTCGTTTCTCAAAGCGGTTCGGTTGACGTGGGTGATGACACGGTCCCACCCTCGACATCCAACTCCCCGCCATTTGTTTTTGGCGACGCCGGGGTCTCAGGCATCCCCTTCTCAGCTTCAGGCAGCCTCGCGAAGAGCAAAGGCCACCCGGACTCTTAGCCCGGTAGTGCCCCTGGCTCCACCTCAGCACTCCTCAGGCTCGCCCGCCTTCCCTCGTTCCGTCGGAACTCATCTCGACGAGGAACGCGCCGGCGTCCAAGCCGCCGCCACTGGATCTCCTAAGCCTCCAGTCAACTACGGTTTCGACCCCCCGGCCCCCGTGTTGCCACCAGCTGCAAAACCAGCAGCTACCGCGCGACGCCCCCGTAGGCCACAAGCGCCCCCCCCCCCCATCGGGAGGCCCGCCCTCCCTTCCTTCATACGGCTCCCGTAGGTGACGCCCCGCCGGCACCACCGTGCCTGAGCCTTCTCTACAGCCCCTAGGTGGCAAAGTTTCGAACTCCACCCCTCCCAACTCCCCTCCCCGAGGACCATCCCCGGCGGAGCTGGAATTCCGGGACTCCGTTGAACAGTACTTCACGCGGATTGGGCGCGAGAGACAACGCTCCGACCTGCCTGTGATGCAGCCATTCGGTATATCCTCGTCGGGAGCCCTTCCGTGCTTCCCACAACTTTCTCCTTCACCTGCCGTCCCCCAAACGGCCCTCTCTGTCGGAAATACGCACTTTAGCTGACAAASGAGCCGCCTCCACACGGCACGACGATGGGACCCTTCTGTTGGTACGGAAACCAACTCCTGCCCCGGCAACCGGTTCCAGCGCGCCCTGCCGGGCGCGCCGCTCGCCTACTCAACGACGAGCCGACGCGAATTTACGTACCGCTTCTCAGGCGGCCGTGGATTAATGCAAGCCTGCCACGCCAAACGTCCTGCCACCTTGGAGTCTCCCGTACACTTTCCATGCTCGAGCGCTTTTACTGGTGGATCGGCATGAACGTGAGCACACGATGGTGGCTCGGCACTGTCTTCAGTGTCAAAGCTCGCAAGTCGTCCAGACAAACAGTTCGATGGCCCATCATGTCGTTCCCCTTGCCGTCGGGACCTGGCATTACGATTAGGGTCGACTATTTCGGCCCCCACCCAGTTACGGCCAAAGGAAACTCCTACATTGTCCTTTTTACCGACCGCTTCAGCCGGCGCGCAGACATGTACGCCGTCGCGGCAGCCGAATTTACTGCCGAGGGCACCGCGGACATTCTGGTCAACCAGTACATCCCCTTGTAGGGATGCCCCGTTAGTCTCCACTCTGACAACGGCCTCCAGTTTTGCTCCAAGCTCTCTCACGCTATCTACAAACTGCAAGGCATTCGCAAAACTGCGACAAGCTCCTAGCATCCAAACGGCAACAGCGGCGTCGAGCGCGTGAATCATACCATGGCTCAGATGCTCGCCATGGTCGTCAATGAGCAACAAAATGATTGGGATGCCCATCTGCCGCACGTGGAATTTGCTTATAACAATTCCGTCAGTGCCGCCACAGGGCTAGCCCCGAARCGAGGTGCACATGAACCGCCTCCCTCGCCTACCCCTCACTGTCTCGAGCACCCGTACGCTCGTGGACACCAAAGCCTGGCTCGGGACCAACTCGACTATGTCGACCTGGCCACCGACCGCCAACGGCGCTCGTTCGCCCTCGTTCGCGAACAACACGCCCTGAATGTGGCCCGCGTCGAACGCCGCAATTTTGCGCTTTCCGACGGGCTCAAACAACTACCTATCTACGCCGTCGGTGGTTGGGTGTGGATCTACAACACCGCCTCTACCATCCGGCAAGGAACCCAAGCAGGCACCAACGCCAAGGTCCTCAAAGCGAAACTCTCGCTCAATTGGACAGGACCGTTCAAGGTCTTAGCCGTCGGTCCCTCCCCGGCAGAAGCTACGCCTGACGGTCGCCCTCTGACCGCCAAGCTTCTCTACCTCGATCTCCCCAACGACATGCCGGGCGCGGACGCGCCCTGCCGCGTATCAGTGGTTCGCTGCAAGCCTTGCGCAAACCCCCACGACAGCTCAGATCTCCCGCGGTTTCTCCCAGCTGGCCTCACACCATACGTTCTCAACAACTACACTTCCAAGTCCCCCCCTTACCACGTCACCGAGGACGATGTCACTGTGCCCATCGAACGTCTGGAGGTCGACAAAATCACCAGCCACCGGTCGGTTCGCGGTCGGGGCGGCGTCGTCGCCGTCCTCTACGAAACCCACTGGAAAGGTCTCCTCCACCCATCATTGGGAGCGGGAGATGGACCTCCAACACTTTCGACAACATGTTCTCCGTTACTGGGCGGGCTCACCACTTCAACTTCAACAGGCAAATCGGTTGTACCGTCGCATGCGCGTCGGTGCTGCCCAGCGAGAACTCTCACGAGATCAGGGCGCCCGATTTTTGTCTCCCGGCTACCTCCTCGTCACGCGCCAAGCATGGATCAAAAGCTTCAGCGGCTCTATACTTCCCGTCGGCGCCCACTTCTGGTACAAGGCCCGCGATCATCATTGGTGGCTCGGCAAAATCTCCGCGCACACCACATCAACCGCCATCTACATCGTCCGCTTCTTGGACGACCCCGGGCCTGTCAAGCTCAAGCTCTCTTCTTCTAATTACTCTACAGCCATCGGAGCGGAGCGTAGTTTGTGGTGCCTTCAAACTCGTCAAGGTAGAGCCCTTCAGCATGGAATCTTGCGTAACGTAGATGAGTCCCGCGGCGTCGGACTTGCCGACCCCGCCGCGACCAACTAATTTTGCTGTAATGGTGGTAGTGGATTCAGAGTTCTTATTTTTGTTTTTGCCCCCCCTAACTCAATAGATGTCTGCAAGTATAACGTTTCGTAGATAGTCTGGGTTTTGTTGTCCGTGAAATATCGGTACTCCGTCTCGACGATTTCTTTATGTCATCTCTCGCATGATTTTTTTTCTCATGCCTGAGACCTGAAACGTTTGTTGAGATGGACTATTTGTACCGCACGTCGCTCGCTCTTGTATCCAACATGGGTGTTGCGTCAGCCACAATATTTCTTTCTTTCGTTTGCCTTGGTGTCCCCCTCTTTGCCCGCCTATTMGGCGAGCCCATCGGCCACTTTGCCATCTCGGAAAATATTTTGTTTTTGTGTTTAGCTTCTCCGACACCCCCGGTTGACATTTATTTTCGTTCTGTCTGTCGATACCGGGCGCGTCACTTATAACGGTTCTATGCACCACCCCCAGACGCTTGCTTCTGTGTTTGTTTCAGTCGCCGCGTCTCCTGCTTGACCGTCTGTCTGTGTACTCACCTTTCCCGCGCGCGACCGCTGTGACCGCATTCGTTCAGACAAGTAACGTATTTTTGACCGTTCATTTGCTTCGCTGCCTCCCTTACCTATAGGTTTAGGCACCACGTCGCTGCCTTTTGTCATGATAGGTCTCATTTTCTTACGGCACCCCTGCATTCTCGCTGCTAAGTGAGGCAGGCCACGCATGCCCTATTTTTCCGGTTGCCACTGAAACTTTGTTTCTGCCTCCCCTCGAGCGTTTTGGGAGTGCCGTTCTTCTGTTTCCCTTTAATTTTTTTTCTTTCCTTCCCTGCGCCGTCATTTTTGCAACTGAATACGTGCCATCGTACGCCCCCGATTTTTCTCGCGCGGTACCGTATAAACGATTCTCACGTATTTTTTTTCGTCCCCAACGTGTCTCTTTCGCTCCCCCTCTTTCAGCTTGAGCGTGAAACACCATTTTTGCATTTTTCGGATTTGGTTTTTGGGATTTCCGCGCTGCTCTTCTTGAGTGTGCTGCAAGTCGTTCCCACAAACCGCATGGCGACCTCGACTATCGAGCGCCTTCACTTTTGTTTTTTCGGATTTGGTTTTTGGGATTTCCGCGCTGCTCTTCTTGAGTGTGCTGCAAGTCGTTCCCACAAACCGCATGGCTACCTCGACTATCGAGCGCCTTCCTCTTTTCCCACTTGGGCCGTTCACTTTGCACCGCTCCACCAGACCGCTTCGTTTTAAGATCGCTCACCGCGTATCATCCTTGGGTCTGTGGACTACCGTGCCCTGTTTTCTGTTTTTGCCTTTGTTTCCCCTTTTGGCATTCTGCATGCATATCTCGTATTTTTGTTCCTCCCTCCTATATCATAGGCCGGGAGTCATACGTGGTAGCACTCATTACGACACCTAAATTCGTGCCGTCTAGTTTTGCAGTATATTACTCTGTGGAACCTTTTTCTTGCCAACACTGCGTGCCGGCGTATCTTTCGTTCCCTCGAGTATCCTTCTGTAAAGTTGCAGATTTTTTTTTCCTTCGGATTTACCAGGCTTTCGCCTTACAAGTTATAGAGGTGTGGGAGGGGGTTGTGAAGCACAGTATCTTCGATCCATTTCTCAGAATTTTCTGGATGGATTTTGTACCCTCCTGATTTCTATGCATCTGCATATACTGCCCTTCAGGGTGGGCTTGTGTCATGGTATTCATGATATCCCCGTTTCCCCTCTATTGTTGGGTGGCGTGTTTCCGATGAAACACGCATCGAGCAAATAATGCTTGCCGCCCCTCTATGCCAGAAGTTTTCGGCATAGGATCATCAGCGTGATAATAAAATAAGACATCGAACATCAAACTGTGAGTAACTGAGTTGCGTCTCGTCTCAAACCTGCACGGTAGTCGGGCTTGCCCCATACCGCATTTGTAGCTACGTACCTAACCTCCCCAGGGCAGTAATACGTTTATATTAGCTATAGGGGTAAAATATCGATCAATTACCCAGCCCAGCGAAATCCTAACCCCACCCGACAATGTGTAGCGATATTATTAGTGAAAATTACTGCTGCTGTGCGAACATGAGGAAATCTAACATATTTCATTCACCCAGGCTCCAATAAGTCCACACCTAAAACGGTGATTTGCAACCGCCGATACTACGAAAGCTAGGTGTCTTCAATTAGCCCTACACCTTCAACCTCCTCCCCGTTGACTTCCGAGGAAGCATCGAACGACAACCCCCTCTCCATATAATGTCCTTGTTTGCAACTGCTACATTCTGATGATTATCCCGCCTTGAGACAGAAACAAGTAATGCTTCGATATTTTTGCCCAAATAATCGTCAGTATTCTTGACATCCGACAACAATGTGTAGCATGAGCTTCATCGTTCATCACTCATAAGCACCCGAAAAATAAAACAGCGGAAATAAATCGTGTCCTTCCTATTGAGGTATTTTTTTTCAATACGAGCCGCTCACGCGTGTGGCCCTACCGCCGTGGGGGCGGGGGGGCCTCTTATTCCCTAGTATATAATATTATGCTATCGAACGTATTTCGCCCTCCATTCTCTGGCATCCGCGTGTTTCTTATGCCTATACCATTGAACGGAAAAGCTTCGACGTATATATCAAATATCGAAATGGTACGTACGTATTGATTGCTTTTTCTGGTTTGTCGGTATCGAATCGACTTCGATTATCGTTCGATGTCCAACCCCCCAGCACTAAAGCAGCGGACTATTCCCACAACGATCGGTCGCACTACAGCAAGCAGTGTATGTATAATAATATGTGCATTAAGACATAAACCCTCTAAATTCCATAATAATAACGCCTGCGAATATTTACGCAGCCCCCTATTTATTTATTTATTTGTAACCGTGATTGCTGGCACGATCCTAACGAACACCCTTCTTCCTGGCCTTTGACAGCAGTGACAAGATCGAACGTGCAATCAAGACAAGCTAGGACCTAAGTCAGTCCACAATATATAGGAAACCCCCTGTATAACTCATACACTCCAAACCATCCATTCATTCCAGTTAAAACAACGGCCGCATTCCAAACGATGGCCATGGCCAGCAAATAAAATGTCAAGTGTGCCCTTCAAAATAGCGTGGGGTCGTTCCTCGCATCACTCAAACATGGTACGAACATCGAATAATAATGCGCATACCCCTTATATGTACTCATTCTTCAAAGACATATCCAGTAAGAACCTACAGTGAGACTTAAATGGGGTCGCAAAAAGGCATTTCGTCAATATACCCGCGTGCTGCCCTTTCGAAGCTACAAGTTGAACGTCGATCTGCTTCGCCCGAAGTAGCTCTCTGACGAAATGGAAGCGCACGCCAATGTGTTTGCTCCGCACAGACCTAAGACGGGTTCCCAGCCAACGCTATGCTCCCCTGATTATCCTCAAAAACCCGGACACATGATCCACTGACGCCCCTCGGACTATCCACGGACGCTCCTCGGACTGTCCAAGGATCTTGTCCACATCTACCGATTTTGTCCACGGATATTACACGGCCGCTCACTGCAGACCCCACGAACTGTCCACGAGCTATCCATGCACACCCCACTGACTGTCCGCGGCCTGCTCACGGACGCCCCACGGACGATCCCCGGATATCACGCGAAACGTGCATGGACAACCCAACGGACGGTTCGCGGACGCCGTAAGGACTGTGCGCTGACAGACATCCTCACGGACTGTCCACGGATGCCCTCACGGGCTACCCACGGACTGTGTTCGCAGAACCTGAACGGAAGCCCCACGGACTGACAACAGACTGTCCACGGACGCCTCACGGAATGTCTACCGACGACTGTCTATGGGCGCCCCATGAACGTTCCACGGATTATCGGCGGATAGTCGACGTGGCTGTCGACGACGAACGCCCCGTCTCCATGGGTTGTCCGTGGGCCGTCCGTGGGGTGTCCTGGGGTGCCTGTGGATTCGTCCGGGGCGTCCAATGGACACTACGTGGGGTTTCCATAGAGTGCCCGTGGCGTGCCCGTGGGGTGTCCGTGGGGTGTCCATGGACAGTCCGTGGGGCGTCGTGGGGTATCGATGGACAGTCCGTAAGGTGCGCGTGGGTTGTTTGTGGGATGTTCATGGATAGACAGTTTGTGGAGACGCGTGCTATTTTAGAGGTGGCACTTTTGGGCGGAAACGTTTTCTTCATGATCGGGCTCCTTAATCCAAACTCGTTGGACTTTCTCCCTTGCGTTGCAAT
The DNA here is from genome assembly GCA_008828725.1 of Saccharina japonica. Taxonomy (NCBI): domain Eukaryota; class Phaeophyceae; order Laminariales; family Laminariaceae; genus Saccharina; species Saccharina japonica. The sequence goes on from MEHQ01002536.1 coordinate 121,541, forward strand.
ATGTTTCATGAGAGACTCAGGTCATGAACTTGTTCATTTGGTATCACTTTTATTTTTATCCAAATCCAATTGTTCGGCGACGTATGGAGCTCCTTAAGTGAGGAGCTCAGAAAAAACAGGGCGCACGTCTATCGTAGCATGCGTCTGGATT